>JAHWFO010005898.1:0-10287 GCA_023313115.1 Rhysida immarginata | reverse complement strand
GTGCCGAGCAATCCAACCTTTATTGTTTCCAACAAACGAAAAAACATTATTGTTAAATTCCGAGAAAATACTGATGTCATAGTTTTTTTTACTCGCAGCCAACGTTAGCTAGCTTTTTAATATATCTATTATCATTAAAAAGAATTCGCGCTAGACTAAATACAATTAGGAAAATCAAACTAAAATCCTAAATAAGTAATTTTAGCTATTTTAAATTCTTAAATTAAATTTAAATTTTATCTAAATTTTAATAAAAACCAGTTGCGAATGTGTGGTACAGCATTGCCAGAACGATGTTAATTAATTAACAAGAAGGATTTTACCGCCAAAGCGGATAAAGGAAACACATTTTCATGTTATGGATATATTGAATTAATCAACATTTTAAAACACTTAAGAAAAAACAAATAAATAGGAAAACTAAATTGAAGTTACTATTTAAGTTAAGCTAATGTGTAGAGAGAATTTAAACGAATAAACTTGAAGGACTGAAAGGTAAATGGAGAGGGAGTTATTCCTCATACATTTATAAAAATAAAAGTTCTTTAATTTTTAAGAATTTCCACATAATGTTAAACGAAGTGAGCCTCAATTGCTGAAGCATTAGTTGTAAGCATCTATAATTTTTTCATATTAAATTACTAAAGTGATTCTACGTTATCGTCTAGTCAGGGAAGAATTACAATGGGAAGCGAAGCTCGGGGAATTTAGTGAAATCGGATGTAATTAGCGATCCAAGCGGCCAGGCCGCTTCGACTTTAATCGAAACTGAGCCTTAGATGAAAAATACAATTTTAAATAAGTGACTGCATACTAAATAAATTATTAGGTGAACATAAAATTCCTATTTTCTACTCTCTCTAATCTAGCCTTCTTTAGATAAAATTGTATTTGTATCTAATTTCCTACAAGGTGATTGGGTTTCTTCAAAGAGCCGTTTCTGCGCGGCGCATTCATGGCAGTTGTTCTTCTATTCAACGAATGTCATCAGCGAATCCAGCAACTAAGTGCCCGATTTTATTTTTTTCTCCGACAAGTCAAGACAGGCGGTGCCAGTTGTGCTGCATTGACACGTTACAACTCAGAACAGAACAAGAACACATTAGGAACATGAAGAGATACGTACGCTCAACGTTAAATGAACGGAATAAAATAGTATTTACGAGAGGGTGGTCAAAAGAACAGCACGGGTGGGGAGGGGGATAGGAGAAGCATGTGGAGCAGCACCATGAAGGCCGGAGGAAGGGTTTATCAACAGCGGAAGTTCCCTTCCTTAGCGGCCTGGCCGTTGGAGACCAGTGGCGCTGTTTCGATTTCACTTGAATAGCATTGGAACTGTTACGACCTGCGCTTCCCGTTCTTCCTCTTCCCTGGTCTAGTATTGAAGAAAGCGATTAACTACTATTAATTAGCAATATGTATAACAGTAGTGAGTTTTAGATAACATTAAGCCTAACAGCATTATGCTCTTGATACAAATAAGCTATGGATAACAATAGATCTAACAACTCGTAATATCATATCTTAGCATTGAAAGTTCTAACAATACTATATTGTACCATTAGGGCACATGCAATAAAACCAATTCCCACTAGTTTGATATATTACATGCCATATCTTAGTATTGAAAGTTCCAATGGTACCATATGGTACCACATGGCACCGTTAGGGCACGCGCTACTAAACAAAAACCAATATCATTATTTGCTCGTTATATTCACTCATAGCACGTTGTTACGAGTTATTTGATATATTATATGCCATATCACAATAGGTATAGCGGAAATTTTATTTACCCTCTTTACAAAAATAGTTTTGGTAATTTTTTTTTCAATGAGAATAAATAGCTTCACGAAAAAAAAAGCACGGTACCATATTGTACCACAAGGTTGGTTGATTTATTAGAATTTTTGGCGTCGACTACTAAGGTCATTTTGCGCCTTCTACACAACTTATATCTGTAAGCAGCCCGGGACAAACACAAACATCCATGCCCTTGGCGAGGTTCGAACCCACGACCAGGTGGACTCGAGAACTAGAAAGCATACGCCCTAGCCTTTTCGGCCACCTGGCCGGCGGTACCACATGGCACCATTAGGGCACGCGCTACTAAACCAATAACCATTATCATTATTTACTCGTTATATTAAATCATTACATGTTGTTACGAGCTGTTTGATATATTACATGCCATATCTGGTTGTAGGAAGTTTATAAGGGGGTATCATAATAGTACCATTAAAGCACGTGCCATTATAGTACGTACTTATTCCGGCTATCTCACATTCGTACTTGTTCGTGCTCTGTCCCATATTAATGGATTGGTGAAAACAGACTTTGAAAAAGTTAATTCGTTTTCAAGTTATCGTAATAAATACTAAGCTCCCTAGGAATAAAAAAAATTCTCTTGATTTAGAGACGGAACTGCCCTTTCAATAATCGTCAAACACGTGCATCCTGCACGCACACCATCTCATTAACGTTTAGAGTACGCGCAGAGCCGAACCCATGTATGTTCTCAACAAGCGTTTTCCCGAATGCGAGGATAATTCGTGTCTTCCAGCAATTCAATACATGTACTCTTTCTATTGCAACGCAATGAATTGTGGGATTGTCTACGGACGGACAGCTGGACAAACCGATCACATAAGCACATTTCTATATATAGAAAATGTGCTAAAAAATCGTTACTCTATTCGCAAAGTCGGTCGGTCGGTCGGTCGGTCGGTCGGTCGGTCAATTCTTCAGTTTTTATTTCTAGATAGTCCAGGGGGTGGGCATCGTGAATGCCTCCAATTCAAAGCATTTGGTGTTCAATTCTTAACCGTATAGAAATCACCAAAATGCCTTCCGAAAATTGCTGTCGGATGCATTAGGAATGTTATCAGTGCACACGAAAAGATTATTATAGCAGGAGACTTCAATATTAATTTTAAGGACAAATCAAAAAATGAAATATCACAATACCTTCTGTCACTCGCTCTTACTCCACGTATTCAAGAATATACGACAAGACAGAATTCAGCAATTTCCCTCTACAATCCGGTACCATACATATATTTTTTACTAATTTGGGTCAGATTTAAAAAAAAAACATGGTAGATAACATATTCACCGTACGGAACCCTCTCCACGCGAGTTCGACTCGCACTTGTCCATTTTTTTATTTACTGTTAAACTAAAAAATTTTATAGTTAAATTGATTCATCATAAGAACTTATAAGCTTAATAATAAATTATAAAATAACAAAACTTTAAAACAAACTTTAAAAATTTCAAGAAATACGTTGGGGTATGTGACACCCCACCGCACCACTGGTGTGATTTTTTGTCACCGCACTAACGCCGGGTTAAGGAACTAGGAGCCTATTTTCATGAAAGATGAGGAGAAGTTATCCACATCTCTGTTGCTGTTTATTCAGTAAGAACGATTTAATATTAGTTCTTTCCAAAAAAAACGTTTTTGCCAAGCTTTCTTGAGCGCGGCTGAGATAAAATTTTCCTGCTCTCCTTTGTTTCATGTGGATCGTCGGTGTTAACTACTTCAATTCGTCGTGTCTTTCCGATGAGAAGGCATCATCGAGCGGATCAATTTTTTCCCCCTAGTTTAGCAGTCCTCCTTCTCCGAACGACTATCAGGATTTGACGTTTGACTATTTTTAGATTCTTCATTGACTCCTCGCTTCATTTCCTCAAGTGGAAGCAAACACTAGAAATGCCAATCTTTCTTTCCACCGGTCTCATTCGCTTCGTTGACAAATTTACTGTTTGTCTCAGAAACATTTACGTCGGCGTTGTCTGATTCTTCACCTCTTTGTTTGAATCAGCGAACCTCCTCAGGACAAAGGACGCTCCTTAACAAGAAGATCGACTGTTTCTTTGAAGTTATTCTTATCAATTTAAATTATCATCAGTTAGTTGAACCTTTTAATAAAAAGATGAACGTTATAAAGTACTTGACTTTTATCCGTTTTTATTTCTCCACTATACCGAAAATGCACATGTACACTCACGTGCTTTTTAATCTCCACTGCGAGCGTGTTCTCTTTTTAATTGGGTGGGTATCTTGTAGAAAGGACAAAAAACATGTCCGCTATGGTGCTTAAAATATTTCACTTGACTTCGCAGTTTTTCCTTTACTTTTAGCAGCTTTGACGAGATGTTACACGAGAAACTTCTACCACACAGGCCTTCGCCATAGTCGCCATGTATAGAAAGGGGGAAAAAGTGCTGTATAAAAATATGTTCACATTCGACTGTGCATAGTCCACAATTTGATTCGAATACCTAATTGATACTTTTCGTCAATTACTTATAAATAAAATATAATTGTAAGATCATACAGATTGAAACAGCATTATATCGCTATTACCTATGGTGAAGTAAGATTAAAGACACTCCAATTAAAACGGAAACTATAATGTAAAGAAGTTAATTTGAAATTTAATTTACCTTTCATATGAGAACCTAAATTGGTGGAGTCTGTATTTTCCGAATCGTCTGAATGCTCCGAGTCATCTGAATCGCTTGCATCGTCACCTTCAAAAAAGACAAAAGTTAAGAAATTAAACAATTCATTTGTACTTTTTAATGCTATCATTTAACAAACCCGTTCCTATTCTCATATTAAGGAAAAGGAAACGAGTAGAATTAAAGTTCTGGACATGTTTATCGTAGCATTGTCACTATACGCTTTTCCTCTTATGAAGCTATACAACTTTTAACATAATCATTGATAATTATAAAAATTGTATTATCATATATTACGCAAAGAGTATTCTAAACTGCAAAGAAATATCAAAATTAGACTCTTCTTGTAAAATATCTATACGTTCTCTATTATGTAGTTCTAATATATCAGATAACATATTATGGATTCATTTGGTTTCAACCTGGCTCAAAATGTCCTCTTCAGATCGAACGCCACCAATATAATCTAATACCTGCCATGCTTTCAGTCATCCATTCAATTCAATATCTTGTCCCCTATCATTACAGTCGCTCCGATCTTATACTTAAAGAAAACTTCCAGCATCTGTTAGGTTAAGCAATTTTTTCTGCAACATACTCTTCAGTTTTGGAACCGACTTCCTGAGCAGCAAAGATTTAGCATAATGGAGTGTAAACGAACGGACTGTAGCAACAGAAGTTACGTGCTAGATTTTTAATTTCTCAGTATTTAATGCACTGCCAAATGAAGCGCCAAATTAACTTGCACGCATGTTATTTTCTTATTCCAATGGGATGCAGACTTGGAAAAGTATTTAATAATAATAATAATAATAATAATAATAATAATAAAATTTGGAATGAATAAAAGATTCAAATTTAATGCATGTATTAAAAAAATCAATTTGGTATTTCTTTAAAACTTTAGAATATTGAAATAATTTAAATCTGCAAGTTTAAGAAATGGCAAGCCTAAGCCATCAATAAAAAAAGGCATAAACCGGGTGCAATTATTTCTTCATACACTCAGATGCTAAAAGTCATGGGACTATAGCAGGGGACTATTTTTCATGTGCAAACGGTGTAAATATGCAAATCAGTGTCGGTACGTTTAGTTACACTGTTACGAGTAAGGGGTGAGGTGTTCAGTGTGTGCAATGGCTATACGACGAGAGCTATCCGAGTTCGAACGTGGCCTGATATGTGGAGCACGACGTATGAGTCATTCAGTATCCGAGGTGACACAAGAATTCAACATCCCACGGTCCACAGTTTCAAGAGTCTACCGAAAATACCAACTTGACGGTATTACCTCTCATCATGGAAAACACGCAGTGGTCGACCACACCTTCTCAAAGAACGAGACCAACGGCGTCTGAGTAGGATGGTCACCACTAGCAGGCAACTGATATTACGCCAGATGACATCAGCTTTTAACCAGGGTGATACTAGAGCTGTATTGATGCGATCTGTGCAACGAAATCTGGTTCCATGGGATATGGAAGCAGAAGACCCACGATGGTGCCATTGCTAACAACAAGATATCGTCAGCAACGTCTCTCCTGGGTCCATGAGCACATCGACTGGGCACTTGACAACTGGAAACGTGTGACCTGGTCTGATGAGTCTCGATTCCAGCTGATACGAACTGATGATAGGGCTCGGGCGTGGCGCAGACCCCAAGAAGGCTATGGACCCAAGTTGTCAAGCATGCACTCTGCAAGCCGGTGGTGGCTCCGTAATGCTGTGGGGTATTTTTTCGTGGCATGGCTTGGGTCCTTTGGTTAAGGTAGACTACTCACTG
The DNA here is from genome assembly GCA_023313115.1 of Rhysida immarginata. Classification (NCBI taxonomy): domain Eukaryota; kingdom Metazoa; phylum Arthropoda; class Chilopoda; order Scolopendromorpha; family Scolopendridae; genus Rhysida; species Rhysida immarginata. The sequence continues at coordinate 4,034 of JAHWFO010005898.1, read as the reverse complement.
ACTGGCTAGTGCTATGTCCAGCTGCTTGCTGACCATCTGCACCTCTTCATGGATTTCTCATACTCTGACAACGATGGGATTTTCCAGGACGACAATGCACCATGCCATCGGGCCACGATTTTTCGCGATTGGTTTTAGGAGCATCTGGGGCATTTCCTGTGCATGATATGGCCACCCCGATCACCAGATATGAATCTAATTGAACACATTTGGGATGTGCTCGAGAGGGCCATTCGTTTACGGGTTCCTGCACTTCAAACAAGCGTGCAATTGTGGGAAGCTCTCCAGTCAGAATGGTTAGGTTAGGTTCCACCGACTGTGGCACTTCGCCTGGTTAGAGGAGGTTCCACACATTTTTAGGTGCTATCCCATGACTTTTGGCATGTGAGTGTATATTTTCACTGTAAACGTAAAATAAGACGAATGTATCAGTTGGTGAGAAGGTGGCGCAATCGCATAATTTTGCAAAACGTTATTACACTGCTAATATTATACAATGCAGAAATGAGTAGAAACCGCTGTGCACATTTCATAACTTGCGTAAAAATCACTTTTAATTCAGAAACTTTTATTCTTACAAAACTATCCTCTCATTTACAAAGTTGTTCTACTTTTCCAATATCAATTAACTTGATAATAAAACAGTCTGTTCTATTTATAATTAAAAAATTTTTATATCGGAGGTAAAAATTAAATAAAACGTCTTGAAAATTATTAATGATTTGCACGCGATTTGTTTAGATGACATGAAGAGTTACAAAGAACTTGATTTTTAAAACAATTACAATTCTTATCAGTACAACGTGTCTTGCAGGAGAATGTTTTGAAACCCTAATAGTTTGAGCTCTGTGTAACTAACATCAGTGGGAAATAAACCGTACTAAAATACAACGAATGAAATTCTCAGGTAAAGTTTATAAAAGTGCAGTAAGTTCCATAATACAGCACGGTGCAGCATTACTATTGATATACAGCAATAACAAGTGGAATAACATTAAACGAGAAAAATTACAGTTATTTGTAGCTGTACAATACATTAAATGAGCAGAAATCGTTGTGCGCATTTCACGAACTGTGGTTAGGGGTATTGTACAATTCATGAAATGAGCAAAAACTTCCGCATTTCTTCAACTGTGTAATTTTACTATCTGCGCATAACTCGGAGAATATGTTAACGAAGTTAAAAGCGTTGAGATGTAAAATGAGCTTTTTGTTTAGTAGAAAGTTCACTTTTGAAATTCCTACCTGCACTTTTTGCTATTCTATCGAGATGTTCTAGAAATATTACACAAAAAGACGAGCAGCGGTCGCAGCATGAAAGCTGGTAACAAAGTAAAAGAGGACAACAACTAACGTGTCGGTATTGCTATGCAAAAGAAAATGAAAGCACTTTTCCAGAAGTGTTTTCATTTTCATTTGTATATTGTTGGTGACTATTATTATTCATCAGGAGACCATTCCTAATGATGAAATAACACTCCCATCTTCCCTGTGGCTTTCTTTTTTTCCCAAGTGTTGATGTTGATCTAAGCTCTATTTTATTTTATGCTATCTCTGCAAAAAGATCTAGTGCTCGACACAATATTCGTATTAATCTAATACATGGAACAGATCTTCATTCATAAACTTAAATATCTATGCATGTGGTTAAAAAATGGTGGGTGATAGAGAAAAATGGAAGTCATTTTCGAATTCAGCAGGCTTCAGTGATGCTAAGGCTTTACCTGCGGACTCGGAAAAAGATGTCCGATCAGTTGTGGACCCGCAACCGGTGTTCGCAATGGGGGCTCAAGGTCTCTAGTTGACCATCCGCAGCCGCGACGACCCATATCAAGGCCACCTAGAAGAGAGAAGAAGTCCACCATATCTTCTCTTCTAGGTGGCCTTGCCCATATTCGGAGGAAAGGGGTCCTGGTGGTTGCGGGAAGGCTATTCAGGAAAACACACATCATTGCAGGGAAGCTTATGTCGGAAAAACAGGCTCCGTGACAGCTTTAATAAATGCTGGGAAGATGGGAGTGTTATTTCATCATTAGGAATGGTCTCTGATGAATAATTTCGACGGTGTAACTCTGGTGTGCGTGGCGTATAGGCTATAGAAAACCACCATTATCTCGGTCATTTACCATCTTATTTCCTTTTGTAATATCATTATAAAGGTCACTTATATCCTATATGAATGATCCGTTTAATGTTTTGATTTAGTTCCATTTTAATGTTTCATATGAGCAATGCCAAACATAAAATTGTAAATTTTTCCGTAGTTATCGAGTGCACGAAGAAAATGTACATGGCCAGATATTATTATTCTATCTGTGCAGATCAAATCCTCCGTGTATGCTGAAGAAGGCAGCGTGGCTGCCGAAATGCGCATCCGTCAGAATAAAAATCTTATGTGGATCAGTCTTCCAGATATATTGGCTGGCCAGATATATTTATTTGCTTATAGCAGCATTATTTGAGATATTTCGAGGTTTATTTTGGGGACCACTTTGTAGTCTGCTGGTCTGAAACGTATTTCAGAAAGATGGAATATTCATGTATTTCATTTTTTGAATAAAATGACCGAAAGGCCTCGTTTGTTTTCATGTGATGTATTCTTATTTCTCTTTCTTAACCATGACACATCACTTATAATATTCTTTTATCTCAGTTAATTTTTGACTGGCTTTCTTTTGCAATGCCTAACTTAAAATCCCTACAAAAAGCTGGTTAGAATGTTTCCTCTAAACTTGATGATATTTTGAACATTTTGGTCATTAATAGTACGTTTTTGTTTCTTTGTTTGGAAATACAAAAATTTTCCAAGTAGATATAAGTTTACGAAGCACTGAAAATCAGGAAACGTCTGAAGAATGAAAAAGAGAAAATACTGAAACCCCATCATCGACGTCATCAACAATATTGGGCCACCCGACCAGTAATAGATACTCTTCATTGACACCAAGCCAGTTTTGACTTCTGCCAGTTGAACGTTTGCCACAGAGTTTAGACATTTGCACTTCAATAGGAACTTTGCCCCACCTTTGGGTTTTTTATCTTTGTTTCTTGTTACCGCTGATTTTAATCATGCTTTAATCCATACTAGAAACGTGATGCTGCGATAACACCAAGCCTAAGTGAATCTCGCCAAGTAGTTTTTGCCTCAATTAGGACCATTTTTGGACATTCTTCCCTTCGGATATTTTTGCAACTTTTTCCCTCGCCGCTGATTTAAATAATATACGGATTCCTCTTGACTTCTTTAAGCCTTTCAAATTTTAAAAAAAAATTATTATTGTGAAAATTATTTTATTATTGCAACCGTTCAGATTTTCTATAATTCCACCTGGGTTAATTTTACTATTTTATTATTGTAACAATTATTTCATTGTTATAATCATTCAGAATTTTATGCAATTCTACTTGGGTTTATTTTACTATTTTTGATCTGTAAGCCCATCATTCAGGATTGAATACGCTCGTTCTGATTGGTGGACATCTTCCATATATTCGGCAGTTTAGGTCTGCCTCACTGTATTCCTAAGCCCGGTCAAAATCCTGCAAACCCTGTAAGCTACTGGCCCATCAGCTTGTTGTCTTCTATTTCTAAAAGGTCTAAAACCAATACCGATACACTACACTGTTCGATTGACGATTGTCGACTGTCTGCCTCACTGTAGTCGTTTCAGATTCCTGAAGATGAGATTTTTCTCGAAATGGATAGTCTTATACGAATAAAACGTTACAATATTGCTTTTTTACTCCATTTCCAATCAGGAACCATTCTCTGCAGTTTGTCGGTGTACTTAAAACTCACCCTGTAGACGTAAAATAGCAACGTTGCCGACTCTTAAGGTCAATCTACGTTATTAAGAATTGTTCTCACATATACGAGATTTTTATTTGAATCACCTTTGGAGAGGGATAACAAAGAAACGTGTTTAAATATTACTGTACCTTTCAAGAGAGGCTTTGGTGTTCTTGATAATTTGTTTATCTGTGAAATGTCCGTTTCTTCAGAATCTCTCGAATTCAAAGGCTCCCCTTGGACT
>JAHWFO010005890.1:0-18310 GCA_023313115.1 Rhysida immarginata | reverse complement strand
ATTTTACCCCATTCTTCAATGACAGCAGCATGCAACTCCAAGAGATTAGCGAGTTGACAGATGGGCTTGTCACAGATGCTTGAACAGATTCAGGTCTGGAGAATGAAACGACAATAGAAGAAGACCAAACTCATTGTCCTGTTCAACTGGACACTAATCGAGCCTTATGCCATGGAATATTATCCTTTGCAATTCTCCCTATCCTGGACAAGGTAATCAGGAAAAACTGCGGAACAGAACAAACTATGTGAAAGTAAGAAACACATTTGTCTTTGTACAAGGGTTGGAAATTTGCACATAATTACAGCTGATGCAAAATAGATACTGAAGTGAAATATTTAGTGTCTTTCACTAGCATTGTGCACAGCCCGTTGCCAGCAATGTGGAAGCATAGCCTAAGGATAACAAGTCTGTAAAGTCGTAACTGTTGTCATCAACTACCATCATGGAGATCAATGCTAACATTAACGTTCCAGGCGATTTATAGCTTATATTTTTGAAGATAATAAATTTTAATATAATCATGCGAGGGGAAGCCAGTAAGTAAGTTACCAATGGATACAGAAATGTAATAAATACTAGTACCGATTTGAAAACTACTTTGACTTCTCCGCATAATCTCCCTGTACATTGACGCGTTGACTTCCCTTTGTACAGCTTCATCGTTGGCCGAAAGATGATGTTTAAGAGGACTGAACAAATGGGAGTCACGAGGAGCAAAGTCAGGGCTGTATGATAAGCAATATGCCCTTGCAATCCCAGAAGACTGAACATGCCAACAAGGCAACTGAGATGCTGAGTGGAAAATCCTCGAGAATTCTCCGTACAGCCCTGACCTTGCTCCAACAACTTCCATTTGTTAAGTCCTCTTAAACATCATTTTTCAGGTGAACACTTTCCCTACGATGAAACTTTCAGCCCTCTTAATCGAAGCAACGCCTAGTTCGGATAGCGCCCAAAGAATTTTATCTTACTGGTTTTGAAGGGCTTGTGAAACGATGGAACAAGTGCCTCAGTGTACAAGGAGATTATGCGGAGAAATAAAAGTTATTTTCAAATCAGTGCTCTTACGAGGCGTGTTTTTAAGTAAGGTCCGTTTTTTAAGTAGTTCACGCGCATATCGCAACGAGCACGTGCGTCGTGTACCGGCATGCCTCAGGAACAGCTGTGCTCAATTTCAGCTCTGTAGCTAACCTATACGGTTCTGTTCTGTGCTTTCAAAATGTTTAAGACTATCAACACGCCCGCCACGTGTGAGGTTCGGTCAGTGATATGGTTTTTGTCAGCAAGGAACCTGTCTGCTGCAGAAATTCATCGACAGATTTGCGAAGTGTACGGTGATACTGTTATGAGTGAAAGCAAAGTGCGTAAATGGGTACGACAATACAAAGATGGCCGTGACAACGTCCATGATGAGAACCGTCGCCGTTCTTTGATTACAGACGATTTGATGGTTTCAAGCGAAGATTCGTGAGAACAGGCGCTTCACAATAACAGGTCTCTCAAACGAATTTCCTGACGTGTCGAGATCAGTGCTTTACAACATTGTTTCTGAACACCTAAAGTTTAGGAAACTGTGCTCCCGTCGGGTCCCGAAACTCCTAACAGAGGACCACAAAAACCAAAGATTTGAGTGTGCGATGAAGTTCTTGACTCGTTATAACGAAGAAGGTGACGGCTTCTTGAGTCAGATCATAACTGGAGACGAAACATGGGTTTCGCATATCACGCCCGAATCGAAGCAACAGAGCATGGAATGGAGACACACACACTCGCCTGTAAAGGTGAAGGCCAAACAGACTCTGTCTCAGCGCAAAATCATGGCGTCGGTGTTTTGGGATAGGCATGGTGTTTTGTTGGTCGACTTCATGCAACGAGGAACCACTATCAATGCAGAAGCATACTGCCAAACCCTGGGAAAGCTACGCAGAGCGATACAAAACAAAAGACGCAGCATGCTGACGAAGGGTATTGTCCTCCTTCATGACAATGCAAGACCTCACACTGCACATCAAACTCGCGATTTATTGGGCAGTTTTGGCTGGGAAGTTTTAGACCACCCACCTTACAGTCCTGATCTTGCGCCGAGCGATTACCATCTGTTCCTCTACCTCAAACATCACCTCAGTGGCAATCATTACACTGATGACGATGACGTGAAAACGGCAGTGAACTCTTGGTTATCAGAGCAGGCGGCAAGTTTCTATGAAGAGGGCATTTTAAAATTTGAAATAACCTTTCGTTGTGTACTTATGTTCAAACGGGCCTTACTTAAAAAACACGCCTCGTATTTGTTTCATTTTCATATCCATTTGTAACTTTCTTACCGACTTCCCCTCATATTTTTGAAGATATTTTTTTTTCTGATTATACATTTAAAACGAATCCTAAAAATAACGTTGCTTTTATTTTGAAGATAAATAAACAAAAACAACATAATATTTTAAAATTTATTTATTTGCTTTATACATTAAATGATTTTCATTTACGAATTAAAAATTGTTAATTTTTTTGGAGACTAACAATTTGGAGTAGCATAGACAAAAAAAAAAAAATTTACGTAATTGAATCTTTGTTTTTACGAGGTGCGATCAAAAGTATCTTTATTTAAACACATTTCCACAGCTTCCCCTTCAAAATCGTTCCCTTGCAAAGCCATACAATGAGTCCAGTGTTCCTGCCACTTCCTGAACGCGTCCTGGAAGTCTTTGCTGAAATGACTCAAGCATCTTCTGCGATTCACATTGGAAGTGCGCAATCGTAACCAACAGCAACCTTTCAACTGAATCTTCATTTTTGGAAAGAGGACAAGTTATGATGGAACTAAATCCGGTGAGCAGCATGGGTGTGGAAGTGAAGTCATGTTGTTTTTCGCAAGAAACTCTTGTCGAGAAGGTGCATTGTCTTGGTGGATGAGAAAGTGCATTGTCTTGCTCAGCGGATGAGGAAGTGCATTGTCTTGCTCGGCGGATGAGGAAGTGCATTGTCTTGGTGGATGAGAAGGTGCATTGTCTTGCTCGGCGGATGAGGAAGTGCATTGTCTTGGTGGATGAGAAGGTGCATTGTCTTGCTCGGCAAGAAGGTGCATTGTCTTGGTGGATGCAACAGATCTGGTCCCTTTTGTCGAATGTCATCCTTCAGATTGCTCGTTGCTTGAATTTGCTATTTCAAATTTAAAGTCCACGATAAAATCACAGATGACCTCACATATTCTATTTCATGTGCAGTATTTTCTCAGTCCCCGATGGACATGAAACAGAATCCTTTGAAAAGCTGATTTATGAATGTTAGGGCAGAATTTTTTAATCGCATCTCATATATACAATCCAATATTTTATCAGGTCGTTGCATATCAAATGTCGGATTTCGAGGTGGGTTCCGCACTTCAGCATGCTTTCCACGTTTAGTAGCAAGTATCCATAACAAAGTAGTACATTCCCAGAGATAAAGTTGGAAGATCTAAGATTGCTGTTCAGCATGTGATCCAACGGGGGTTATCAGGAGAAAAAGTCAGGCGCACAGGACGCAAGAAGAGCCTTTCCGCAAGGGAGATCCGACGAGCAGTCCAGATGGCATCCTCGCAGAAACTCTCAAGAGCACAAACAGCCATGCATATGCCAACAAATCCATCACGACAAACAATTTCTCGTATTCTCCATGACTAAAAGATCTTAAAGTACTAAACAATAAAAGCCAGAAACTGTGGACACCAGTATACTAATTAAAGGAACACTAAAAACACTAATCCACATGATAATTTTTATTGACTCAGATGTACATTTTGGAAACCAAATTTCCTTCATCAGCGAGTAATAATCAACAAGAGAGATGACGAATATACAGGGTGATTCAGTCAATTTCTGACCATTTCACTCGAATGACGTGCATTAGGGATAAACAATTGAAAGAATATGAGCGCCATATCGAATTACTAATTTATAAGTTTGTATTGTTGCAACGGCGCTGCATGAAAATCGTATTGTTGAAAAATGGCACCCGCTTTATCAACAGAGCAGAAATGCAAGGTTGTAGAATGGTATTTCGAGACAAAATCACCTGTAACCGTGCAAAGAAAGTTCCGGAAGGAGTATAAGTGTCGAGACGCACCAGGCAGGCAAGCAATCATGGATTTTGTCCAGCAATTTCGTGCCACTGGATGTGTTAAAAGCAAGAAAAAAGGCGGGAGCGAAGCTCATGTTCGAACGGCCGAAGTTGTCGAAAACGTTCGCACAAGGTTGGTCGATTCCCCTACCAAAAAATGTTCACCGCCTTTCCATTGAAGAAGAGCTGTCGTATACCATGACGTGGCGAATTTTGAGAAAGGATTTACACCTGTTCCCGTATCCATGTTTATCAGGAGTTAACAGACACTGGAAGACAGAAGCGACAACAATTTGCGATGGAGTTTGGAGCAGAAATGGAAGCCAATCAGGACATTGTGGACAACCTGTGGGTGTCAGATGAGGCCTTCTTCCATCTGTCAGGTGATGTTAATAAACACAACGTTCGTTTTTGGGGTTCCCAGATTCCTCATGAGATCCATAAGTCACCTCTTCATCCACGAAAGGTTATGGTTTGGTGCGCGATTTCCAAAAGAGGCATCATTGGTCTGTTCTTTTTTGAGGGCACCGTAACGTCACAGGCTTACCTTAACATGTTGGAAACCTTCTTCATCCCCGAGCTGCGAAGGAGGCGTATACCGCTTCGACATCAATGGTTTCAACAGGATGAAGCTAGGCCTCACGTGTTAGACTTTCTCAATCAGAAATTCGGAAATCGTGTCATTTCAAACAGGTTTCCAGATCGATTCGGGGGTGGCTTTCTTTGGCCTCCTACGAATCCTGACCTAAACCCATGTGATTTTTATCTCTGTGGGTTCCTTAAAGACAGTGTGTTCACTACAGCACCAAGAACCCTAGACCAGCTGCGACAAAGCATCGTCGACTGCTGCACCCTTGTGGATGCAGAAATCCTGGATAGAGTTATGAACAACTTCACCATTTGGCTGCGAGCAGTTCAAAACATTCGTGGTGGCCACATTGAGCATATCATCGAGACTTCTCCACGGGAATAAAAACTCCTAACTGCCTAAAATATCATACTGAAATGCAAAGTTTGTAAACATTAACGGGTCTATAAATCATAGTACTGAAATGGTCAGAAATTGACTGAATCACCCTGTATAAGATACAAGAACCAATCAAATAAAATACAAATATAAAGCATAATACAAACCTAAAACCAACAACGAATTACAAAATATTTCTAACCATAGTAAACAAATAAAATAGGACAACCAATCAGAACATCCTTCATAGCAATAGCAATAAAAACAAGAAACCCCTCCCCCACCTAAACTAAAAAAGCCACTCCGCTTAAAAGAGCCTCTCAAAAATTGTTGTTTCATTTTTAAAGATGTATTGTGCCTATAAACCCTGTGGTCCCATGTCTCTATTGCCTGCCCAAAACTCATAAGACAGGAAACAAATGGAGACCCATAGTAGATTGCATAAACTCAACCACACATAGTTTAGGAAAATTTATGTTAGATACGTTCTTATCTGGGTTAAATATGCCGGGTACTGATTTTAGTGTAAAAAACAGTATTGAGTTACGTAATGCCCTTAAAAACTTGGATATCTCTAGTGAAGATAGGCTGCTGTCGTTTGATATAGAGAGTTTATTCCCTAGCATTCCTTTAATAGAGACTCTGCCTTACTTAGATAATGCGTTAGACGAGAATGATGTCCCGTTAGGTATTATAAAAGATATCATGTTGGTTATGAAATGTATAGTACAGGGTCTTTATAATTAAAGTTCCATTTTGACATGGCCATAAAAAAAAACTACTGGACCAAAAGCTATAATACTTGGTAATATTATACAAGAGGGCATGGGAAGTTCATACCCACTAAAAAAAAAAAAAAAATAGTTCAAAAGGTCACCACCAGCATGGAATGGCGCTCTATGCAATGTTCGTATACGAAATTAGACACGAAGACACAGGTTAACAAGTCTTTAATCGTTACTAAAATTAGTTACATGTTGAATGTGGCCTCCACCATTTACTGAAAGCAGGTTACACAGGATTACTGTGTCTAATTTCGTATATGAATATTGCATAGAGCGCCATTCCATGCTGGTGGTGACCTTTTGAACTAATTTTTTTTTTTTGGTGGGTATGAACTTCCCATGCCCTCTTGTATAATATTACCAAGTATTATAGCTTTTGGTCCAGTAGTTTTTTTTATGGCCATGTCAAAATGGAACTTTAACTATAAAGACCCTGTATTTACCGTAATAATCTATTTAGCTTTAATGGACATTACTACAAAATGTTAAATGGCACACCGACGGGTAGTAGTGTTAGTCCCTTTTTGGCAAACCTGTATATTAGAAAACTTGAAAACATAGCAATCAACACGGTTAGTTACTTCCCATCGGTGTGGCATAGGTACGTCGACAACGTTTTTTGTATTTTCAACCCCCCCCAAAAATAGACAATAATGATTTTTTAGCCGCACTGAATAAGCTATGTCCACATATCAATTTCACAATGGAGGAAGAGAAAGATAATAGACTACCGTTTTTGGACCTCTTAATCATACGATCGGATAACAAACTGAACTTCGAGGTTTATAGAAAACCGAACTTCACCCCAGTGTACATCCGAGAAGATTCAAACCACAAATTAGCGGCATTCCACCATCAGGTCAGAAGGGCGCTATTGTTACCATTGTCGAATGAATCCAAAAATAAAGAAATTGATCTAGTTAGATATTTTGTTCAAAAAATAATGGCTACAAAGAAAAATTGTCGAAAAAATTAGTAAAAATCTCAACCTCGATAAGGTCACAACGCTGGGAAAGAAAACTGCCCATTTTAAGAAAAGAGCAGGAACACTATATAAAAAAATCGCTTAGCTTGATAAAAGACAAAATTCCAGTAGAAGAGCGTCCGGGTATTTATAAATTTAAGTGTGCGTCGTGTGACCGTTTTTATTTGGGAAGCTCACAGAAAGGGGTAAAAAACCGAATGAAAGAACACATATCCTGTATAAAAAAATGCAAAGCTAGGGGTTTCTTCTTTTGCAGACCATATAATTAATGATAAACACGACTTTTCTACTGACTTGTTCAAGGTCATGCATATATGTACAGACGGAAAATTGTTATTTTTCTTAGAATCGATTGAAATTGTAAAAAAATAAAACAACCAAAAATAACCTTAATAGTGACGATGGCCCTATGCCAGTGGCAGATTGGTTAACTTTAGCTAAATTTTGTACAAAGTAAGTTGTTTGGTGGTATTGAGTTCGTTTGAACTTTGGGTTTGTTCTTGGTTTAATTTCTCTCTTTTAAGCGGAGTGTTTTTGGTTCAGAATATTTGACTGTCTCTTTTAAGCAGAGCCTCTTGTTAGAGGCTCTTTTAAGCGGAGCCTCTTGTGAGAGGCTCTTTTAAGCAGAGTGGCTGTTTTAGTTTAGGTGGGGGGGTTCTTGTTTTTATTGCTCTTGCTATGAAGGATGTTCTGATTGGTTGTCCTATTTTATTTATATGGTTAGAAATATTTTGTAATTCGTTGTTGGTTTTAGCTTTGTATTATGCTTTATATTTGTGTTTTATTTGATTGGTTCCTATATCTTATATATTCGTCATCTCTCTTGTTGATAATCACTCACTGATGAAGGAAATTTGGTTTCCGAAATGTACATCTGAATCAATAAAAATTATCATGTGGATTAGTGTTTTCAGGGTTCCTTTAATTAGTAAACTTAAAGTACATGAAACTGATGTGCAAACCAGCGCTTACCAAAGCTCACGAAACTCGACTTATTGAAGCTGTGAAACGATGGATGTCTGAAGGGGTTCAATGGAACAAGGTGATCATTTTCAGATGAAAACGCTTCAAAATCATGGTTTTTCATTTCAATCTTGGTTTGGGGAGCCATTTCTACAGCCGGAACAACGGATTTAGTAGTAGTGTCTAACACAATGAATTCGCAGAATTAAGTTAATATCCTCGACAAACAGTTGGCTGTGTATGCATGGCTTCTTGGTGGCGATAACATCCTCCCACTCATCAAAGATGACTAAAAAGTAGATGAATGATCATGGAGTCAAATGCTTACAGTAGCCTGCCCGTTCTCCTGTTCTGAACGTTATCGAAAACATGTGGAGCTACATGGCTTGGAATACCTATCGCAATGGAAAACGGTTCTTGTCACTTGATGGGCTGAAGGATGCTGTGTATGCAGAGTGGGATTCTTTAACTCTACAATACCTGTCTAAACTAGTTCAGAGCATGCTAATCGAATGGCAGAATGTCTATTGAAACAGGGAGGAGCTACATCCTATTGAACTTATGACTAGCTTATTCTTTTCTATAAAAATGAAGGTGGTCTTATATATATGAGCAACTCAAAAAAGTACCTTGTGCTACTTTTTGCATAAATATTTTTGTAAATTCTGTTTTTAGTGCGCTTTAGTTGCTCGTGTGATCAGCGACCAATCACAGAACTGTTCATTAGTTGCTCTTAAAAGAGAAATTCGGTAAAAAATAACGCTAATATAAGCGGACTGCTCTTTTATCTGGAACTCTAAAACCCGTGTTCTTTTAATATAGAAAATATAGGAGAAATATTCAGGAACATGAGAAATGGCTCTTATATCTGGAGTACTCTTATATCAGGAGCTCTTGTAAGTGGACACTACTGTAGCGACATTCCTCAACTGCTGGAGGATACAAAGTGGCATTTGGTTCGAGTTGTGAGCCATGATAAATTTCTGCATTTGAAGGGGAACAATGCCAAACAAATCCAGGAGGAGTTAGTGGCCGTTTATGGTGACAATGGCCCACCATACGAGACAGTCACCATGTGATGTTGATGTTTCCAAGCATGGAAAACGAACCTCCATCTGTCATGAGCCACAAATTGTGAAGCAAGTGGAGACAATAGTCCTCTCAGATTGCCGTATCTCCGTGGAACAGATCATGGATACAACTACTGGGAGACCATGCACGTTGAGGCGGAGCTGGGGTTCGAAACACTGCCCCATTTGTCGTATTCATCATCTGACCTGGCCCCAAGTGACCTCTTCCTCTTCTCTCACCTGAAGAATCGCTTCGTGGATGGTATTTCCAAGATGACGACGATGTCATTTTCGAGGTGGAGCAGTTCCTCAATAGCCATAAGTAGGATTTCCATAAAAGCGGCATCGTTGGGAAAACTGTGTGACCCTGGGAGGTGCGGCGTCACTTCAGTCTTCTGGCTAATTGTAATGACTTTATGACCACCCCTCGTAGATCCCTCCCCTCTTAGAGAAATTTCTGGCTATGCCACTGCCACATGAACATAGGCCTATAAGAGAATTACAAGTAATAAAGATTCATCTCAAAATTATTACCTGCTTTGTTTATTATTACGTAGGGCTTCTAATTTTCTCTTCACAACTAGATCAGCCGTCTTCATTGGCTTCGGTGGATTAGGGACGTGGAAAATTGTTGGAACAGCATTCCAAACTAATTTATTTCGATCATCTTCATTCATGAACATGCACGGCTCAAAATGGTTTGCACATAATTTGCAGTTGTGATATAAATAGTCCGGAGTTTTTCCGATCAAATCTTGCCGTCGGCAATTTATTACCCATTGCTCACATCTGTAACGAGGAAGAAAAGTTATTCAAAACCCATTTATTTAAAAATAATATATAAAAATAAATAAAATATTTAAAAATAATACAACGTACCTCTCTTGGTCCTTTGGGAATCTGAAAAAAGATAGATCCTTCAATCTTCCTCGATTGTTTGTGCAATTAACTGCAGAGCAATGTGACGAAGTTTCATTTGCTTACACCAAAAGTTTAATGAAACGCAAAAATTGCTAAGAATAACAAAATAATCAAAAGAAATAAAACTCCTCAAAAAAATTATGAAAAATTATGATTAAAAACAGCGGCTGCTATAATAACAACACACAGATTTTTTTCATAGGCTACGGCAATACCCTTTAGAATGTTGCCAAGTGGTTTATTCGCGCATGCGGAGTACAAATGAAAACGAGACTTTACAGACTTGTTATTCTTAGGCTATGGTGGAAGACTATCATCAATTCTGTTGCTGGTTCGGATGGAACGGCCTACCGCTTTAAGAATCTCCGGAATAGTTCTGTATCGAATGCCACGAACTGGTTTCTTCATCTTTAGAATCAAATCATAATCTCAGAGGCTTAAATCCAGAGAGTACACGACTCCCAGCCCGATGACTGAACAAACCAGCCATGGGTTGCACTACATGCATCCAAGTATTGTCACGAATAATGATGGGCCTCAAGCACATTCAAATTTCATCCAGCTCTGTTGTTCCTATCTCGAAAAAATCGTTATTGCACAGACCGCTGACTGATGCACGATCCTTTCCTATGCACCAGTGGATGGGCGAGTCCATTTATTGGGAGGTAGATTATTAGGTCATGCATACAAAGATGTTGCCACTATTAAATTTCTAGCCCTCGTAGATTAGAGATTCTGGATTTCTATAAAGCTTACCCCGAGGAAAATTGTTGATCATGAACAGGTGAAGCTGGACGACAACAAAGTTCGGATAAGTAGCAGTATTCAATGTTGTTCTGGGGACAGTAAATCTGAAGTTTGCCAAGATTGTCACTATACGAGGGATCCGTCGTTTTGTGCTGCTGATGCAATACCCTGACTACCATCTTCCACGTGTTTCAACACGAACTGAGATCAGTTGGACTAGGTTCTACATGTTCTTCCAGTTGTCTACGGTAAGACGGCAGTGTTCACAAACCCACTGTAAATGAACTCTCCTGCTTTTTAGCAATAGATGAACAGCATTTCTTACCAATATCCAGCGAAGGGTGCATTTAGAAATGTTCGTTAGCATTCCTTCATCGCGTGTGGCCACTACTTGACAAACTGTTGCATACCCGTTTGATTTTACCATCATGTTCACTTTTATAAGTCTTTGTCATAGAGCATCTGCATTTCCGACCACAGGCTTTTTTATGGATAAATATTTCAACTTGTGTTTACTGCATTTTCTCAATACATTCTAATAAGTGTTGCTCGAGTAAAGTCCAAAACGTGCATGGATGCTGGATTCGAGTTCTTATGGTTTCGGAGATGCTGGATTCGAGTGCATGGTTTCGGAGATGCTGGATTCGGATGGAAAGTGTTAACTGGTGCAAAGATTTAGAACAGCTTATTACATATGCAAGATCAGTCTGCAAAACAAAAGGAAACTTACCAAAATAAATTCCCAACTTTTGGGTCTTGTGTGCAAATATGGAGGGTTGTTTCGTGTTTATGGTGATGACTGCTAAAACTATTGTGTAAGGAAAATCTGCCAAAACAATGGGCCATTGTAAGCAAAGGTTCGAACCATCGGTAACTGTACATTCATCAAGATTTGCAGTTCTAAGGCCCGAGTTCATGCTATGTTGCCAAGACACATTCCAGAGAGGCGAACCATCAGCAGAAAACTGTATGAACGCTACTTGGCTGGCTACAAAAGGAAAAGCATAGTCATCTTGGATAAGCCTTGGGTCTATTTATCTAGAGATGGCAAGACACGGGCAATTTTTTATTGACAACAGGGTGATATGACTTGATCCGAGTGGGTGTGTCAATGCAAGGCAAGTTCCAATGTGGCTGCTGGTACAACAACAGTGGATGTCTGACCATCAAAAAGATAGAATCAAAAACAAAGATAAATGCTGCCTATTATCAGGAACACATATATTGTAACGATACCTCATGGTCATTTGGCCCTAGAGCGCATCCACCAGGACAAAGCATCCAGAAAAGTAGAAGAGCTCTTCATTTAAGACGTCCGAGAGCACTCTGGATTATGGAAAGCCTGTCAAGAGAAGTGGAACAAAATCGGCCTCGTTGTTCGCCGTAGAAGCCTCTTATAGAAGAAAATAATATGTTGAGCAATTGCTAGAAGAAAAGGGCCATCACACACAATCGGTGGCAGAAAAATGGGTTCCGGTAAGCCTATTCTCATCACCATAAACACATAATAGATATTTTATTCAGTAGTTTAGCATTTCAGTTATGGACCATGGTCAATCGGTATGGACTGATGATGGTACATGACCGAAGGGTATCTCCACTGGGGCTCATTTCATTTGAAATCATCCAAACTAAAAAAAAAACAACTTTTGTTGCCTTCATATGAAATTTTTTTTGTGAAAAAATACATAACGAAAAAGGGTTAAAATATTTTTTTCAAAATTTTTGGATCAAAACTAAGGTTAGGTCATTTTGAAATTTGACTCGATTTAACAAAATGGCATCGATAGACAACAATTTTATTACAACAATTTTTCACAAAAAACCGTGAGATGAGGGCAATGGCCTTTGGGTGATTTCACATGAATTGAGCCCTGAATAAAATCTCTACTTCTGTTGCTTGTAATGGATTCAACAGCACTACCCGATTTAATTTTTATCCCACCCTTTACTGAATGATGTTACTCTGGTAATGGCAACATATAAAGTTTTAACAAGAAAATAAATTAACAAAGCTGTGGATCCACATAAGCTAATAAGGGCTTCAGGAGATGCCAACGTACATTGTATTTTTAATTTTCAAGGAAAATAAGAAAAATAAACAAGCAGAAACAAATTGCTAGTATTTCTATTTCAAGGACGAAAAAATAATTATGTTTCTATTTATGTAAGGTTTTGTTCAGTTTTTGGAGCAACAGTATATTGCATTTCCTCCTTTTCGATGCTTCCATCTAGACGCACTCACAGGCCAATAAAGTAGAAACTTATGTAAACTTGCTTTAATCACTTTTTATGCAAAATAGTTTACAGTATGTGATTCAAGCATGTACTTTTTTTTTTGTTTAGGAGTTGGGGCTGCAGAAATAGCCAGAGTATTCAATTGTTGGAAAATGATCTAAAAGGGATAACTGACTCAAAGATCATCAATTGTGAGTGAAAACACGGTCTTTTAAAGCGACTTGTTTGGAGAAGTAGGACATCTACTTTAACTCGTATGGAAACATGTATCAGGAATTAAAGCAGATCACGTTTCATGCTTATACCAGTACCCCTTATTTCTGCAAATAATAAGAAAATTTGCCTATAGCAGCATCTGGAACATTGTGTCTAGACACATGAACACTGGAAGAAGGTACAGTAAAACCTGTGCTAACGACCACTTTTGCTTGGTCCCGCAGAAAATTCCATGAGAAAACTGTCCGACACAATCCGTGACCAGCATTTTCGATCCCCTATGTATCTAAACATATAGTAAAACACCTGTCTATAACCTATAACGACCACTTACGCTAACCTAAGTGCTAATTATACAAGTACAACTGCTAACCAATCGGGGGAGCCCGTGGTCTAGGGGGGCTTTCGCAGAGCAAGCTAGCTCTGTGAAGTTAAGCATCGCCTGGCACAGCTAGTCATTGGGATGCGATCTTTAACCCCCATGGTTCCGGCTGCTGCTACCATCTTATAGCAGTCATTGAAAATGCAAAAGGCAAGGGGAAATCGTCGCATTTACTTATCCCAAGAAATCTCCTGATGGCCACAGTCAGGAGGGCAAACCAGCCTACGAGCTGAGTACACAAAACACATGCTATTCTCTGTAATCAACGCTATAACAACCACCCGAGCTTAAAGGGCAACTGACATCAAAAATATCATCGACACTAAAAACACAGTTTATAATTTAGTAATAATTCCAGGTAAGAAGTTTAATGATAACTGGTTCTTTTAGTTTGGATGGGTTTGTTTTTTTAATAAATAAAAGCTAAAATAGTGTGTTTTGTGTAACCATGAAAACGCGATCTTCGCTCTTTTAACACCAGGGGCAGGTTCATGATGTCCTTATTGTCAAACATCCGTTAGATCTCATAGTCATAAAGGCAAGGAGTTGGCTTTGTGTGCATCTCGCAATAATAAATGATTATTATTATACCAAGCTTTCCAATGGATGATCTTTTGGAAATAATTAACAACTTTGTAACATTTAATCTAAATCCATATGAATGTAACCCTCTTTCAACAAGACCAGAAGCAAACGGCTAGAAAGAGGCGATGAGAAAGAAGCATGCTTTTACGATAGCGAAGAATCGTCCATCGATAGCGATAGTGGTGATCATGAAACTGGTTCTGATCTTGATTCTGCTGATGCTGGAGTACAAAATCCTGATTTATGGTAAATATTTACAAAAAATAACATTCGATTTTGTAATTAACTACATCCTTCCCGTTTCAGAAGTTTTGTGAGAAAAGAAAGTCGGGACTGCATTCGCATTCAACAGTACTCTACCTGCCGTAAAACCAATCAATTCTGCTATTGATGGCTTTATGTTAAAGCAGTCATCTGCGAAATGCTCATGACAGAGCCTACTATGAACAGACAGGGTGAAACTTTTTCGATTGATGTTCATCAACCACGTCTTTTTTAAAACATCTTTTGGAAATAAAATAAACCTTATGCAGCCGACTGATGAACTTTGGCAACCGTATGCACGACAATAAACCATTGTAATTAGTTAGTTTTCTGACTGAGCTTCAACGAAATCACTAGATGAAAGGATGAAAGTTACGATGAAAGCCTATGAACCTATCAGTGTGTTTGGCAAATAAGACCTCACAGGTAGGGCCACAGAAATTTTTGTTGCCACAGAAAGTTATAATTTTAATAAAAAAAAAAAAAATTAAAAAACCAAAAAGAGTTTTTGAATATATGGAGTCTACTTAACAATTTGCCAATGTAAAATTACAACTTTTTGATACTTTAATTTTTGTGTCAGTTGCCCTTTAACAACCACTTTTGTTGGTCCCGTGAGTGATTGTTATAGACAGGTTTTACTGTATGTTGTCTGATGAATTACGCCTTGCGCCTAGACAATGCACACTATTTTGTACTGACAGTAAACCGAAAGCAATGGATTCAGGATGTCTCATCAAGACAACTCAAGGTTCTCGTGGTTTAGTGATGGCACGGAACTTCTGCTGGTTAATCTTCATTATCCGCACAATCGCGTGACGACTGATTTTGCGTTTTTTTTTGGGCAATGTGTCTCCTTTGTGGATTCGGACGTTAGAGGGCGTGTCTTGGATACTGTTGCCATAGTAAGCACATACAATTAGCATGTCGCGGTCGTTTCAAACTATTTGTGGATTTCAGACTTTCTTTTTTCTGCTTTCTGGATAATTAGCCATTGTCGAAAGGAACCATCTTTTAAAGGTAAGTCAGCTTTTTTTTTTGTGTATTCTGGTGTTGGGTTAGGTTAACTGAGGTTGGGTTAACTTAGGTTAAACCATAAAATGAGCTCCCGTAACTTTCTGGCAGCCATTTCTATGACCAATAAAAAATACTGACCATTAGCCTCCGGTAACCGGCTGAGGAGTAACCAAGTGCCCCCCTGTGACCAAACAGGATGGGGTATACCATCTTTAGGGCGCTCTCGGAAACTGAGATTTACCACCCACAGCGATTTACCGCTCATGGTGATTTACCGCTCACAGTGGTTTTACGCCCATAATGATTTACTGCCCACATTGATTTACCGCCCACAGTGATTTATCGCTCACAAGTAGTAGAAATGGAGTTAAAAGTTTCCTTGGATAACCTCACTCTCAGTTTGTGGATTCAGTCGTCGCGTGATTGTGCGGAAACTGAAAATTTAGGGCATTTTCACATTCACCAGCAAAACCGAAGCCGGCACCCTTGCCGGCCAATGGGTCTTTTCACACACACCGGCAAAACCGGAGCAAGTGACGGCGTCGTTGCCGGCCAATGACTTTCACATGCTGGCTTTCTCTCGGTGCCGTTTATTAGTGCCATAAGTTTTTAGCTTTGGTGAAAAATAGATGTGTGCTGCGTTCAACAAACATTACTTTCTTGGGTGTTATATTTTAGAAGGAAGTGAGCTGAGAACTGAAATTTATGAAACTCCAAGCCTACGAAATTTACCGGAGGTACATGTAATCGGCCAACAAAAATAGCTACTGATATGAGAGAAAATTTCTCAGGTACAGAGGGGACGTTG
Organism: Rhysida immarginata; assembly: GCA_023313115.1. Classification (NCBI taxonomy): domain Eukaryota; kingdom Metazoa; phylum Arthropoda; class Chilopoda; order Scolopendromorpha; family Scolopendridae; genus Rhysida; species Rhysida immarginata. Next base: position 2,261 of record JAHWFO010005890.1, on the reverse strand, counting down.
CCGTTGCAAATGAACAAAACATGTCCACTATTTTATTCTGCATTATTAATATAAATAAACATATAATTTGAATTTTGTGTTGTTCTTTTTTGTTTTTTTATGGAAAATCTTCTAAAATCATAAACAAGGTTTATTTTCCACAAATTCTATCAATGTTACAGGATCGTACGAGAATATTTTATTCATTTTCGTAATGATAAAAAATTATACTGTAACAGTGGAGTAATCAAAACAAAGCAGAAATATAAACCTAACACGAATGTTAACAAAGCGCAAATGGATACAAAACACAAATCCCTCTCCGCCTCAGGTTTTGCCGGCGTGTGTGTGAAAACTCCCTAAGAAAACATTGAAAGCGACGAACCGGAGGTCGGCCCGGCATCCGATTGCCAGTTCAACGCTGGTTGCATTTGCCGATGCTGGTGGTCGAACTGGCAAATTTGCCAGGCCGGACTACGTGTGAAAGCTCTCATTTGATAACGTTGCATCCGAGGCCGGAGCCGGCTCTGCTGGTGGGTGTGAAAACGCCCTTACCCTTCTGCTTATATGAAAGTGGTCTCCTAGTATTCATAAAGACTACCCAACCACTGTTGCCAACAAAGTTCGTCTGCAGTGCTTTTTATCCAACAATTTCTTCCTGGCTGACAATGCTGCTGTTCATCACGAGAATAAAGATCTCAAACCAAAAAAAAAGATCAAAGAAAATAGCTTATATCCAGATCTCAACCACACAGAGAAGGTTTAGGGGTTAATCTTCGGTATCTGCACAATCGCGCGATGACTGAATCCGCAAATTGAATTGTCGCGATTCTTGTAACTGGCCGGGGGGAAACCAACTGCCCCCTGTAACCAAATAGGTTGGGGTATATATCAGTTCGTTAGAGGGGGGGTCTGGGGGGCGCAGCCCCCAGTCTTTAAAAAATAAGTTCAAGTTGCGATTGTGCAGATACCGAAAATTTACCGGTTTAGGATATGTTATAACGACATCTTATTGACTCTATACCAAACCATGCTGTATTCAGGCCAAATTGGCTCCAATAAAATATTAAAAAAAGATGTTTCTAATTCATTGACCAGTGTGCCTATTAACTCTTCATCAGTTTTTAAGAGATGAATTTAAAGTAACGCAATGCAAATATTAAGAAAATAAAGCGTAGTTAACATACCACACTTATTAAATTTTATCGCCGACCCTCACAAATAATATGCGATCAGTTAATTAAATAATCACCAGAGCCTTTTAGATTTTATTCTTCTAAGAATTGAACTGGCACTTTTTTTTTCCTTTTTCTCTTAAGCCTTCACGACATTTGTTTGTTTACTTTCCATTTACTGCTGTACTGTTAAATTAAAAACTAAACCTAACGATTAACTTAATAAAAGAATGGGCCACTTATATATCTGAAAAGCATTTCCCGATTTCTTTCGCATAAAATTTGAGCTATTATTGGATTTAAATGAAAATAAGTCGTATTTAAGCCCGGACCTGTACCATCTACGGGGACTAATGAAGAAGACGACCTGAGCCGGCGACCATTTTCGTCTGAATAGGTGCATTTTATCAAGATGGCTTTTTTGTCAGTAAGGATTGCAGCAAGTTTGGCAAAACAATTGCCAAAACATATGAATAAAGTAAGTACGCACGATGTATTGAATAAAAATGCAGTTATTATTAGCATTAGGGAAAGGGAGCAAAGATATTAAAGCCTGCGGCTGCAAACAGCGATAGGTGCTCACTAGTTTTCTTCTCCGGAAAATAGAAATGGCATACAGCATTTATTAACATTTATTCTAATAATTTTATATTTTTTGTAAAAGATCAGAGAATCATATCGATTCTTACATAACTGTATTTTTTTTCATGTGTGTTTATGTATTTCGTTATTTTCGTTCTGCTATATTTAGAATTGCATGCATATTTGGGGCCAATTTTTTTTTTTTAATATCTTAGAGAATAATCGGCGGCTGCTTCGTAGGTCATCTTAGCTATTTTAAAAGTTTTTTTAAAATTTTTTTTATATATACATTACACAACTGAAAGCTTAATAAAATTACTCTACTAAAAGCAATTAATAATGTATTTACGAAATTTCAAGCACTTTACCGGAAATCAATAAAAATCTTGCAGAAGAAAACTACCTTTAGAAATTTAAAGGTATATTTTCGGTATCTGCACAATCCGCGAATCAAATCGCAAACGATCATGCGACCAAGGTAAGTGAATTTATTTTTTAAAGACTGGGGGGCACAGCCCCCCAGTC
>JAHWFO010005870.1:2022943-2051111 GCA_023313115.1 Rhysida immarginata | reverse complement strand
ATTTGGTCAGGAAGAGGAAGTTAAAGAAGTTCATGGACGAAATCACTACCCTCAACCGGACTAAAAATAAAGGGAGAGTCATATCCTTACCTTACAATAAATCTTTAATCAAAGGTCTCAATTCTGTTTTCAAATCTTTTAATATTTCGTTATCTTTTAGCAATCCAAACCAGACCAGGCATTTATTACCTAATCCAAAGGACCAGATTCCACCACTACAGAAATCAGGAATATACGAAGCCAGATGTTCCCAATGCCCCATGATTTACAGAGAACAGACTTTCCGTAATATTGAAATAAGATTCGAAGAACACATGAGACACACAAGATATGGTAGAGGGAACCAGTCATCCATAGCCAAACACTCTCTAGATACAGGGCATGAATTCTTATTAAACAATGTAAAACTTATTGAGTCAATAAACAAGAAACACCTTCTGGATGCCTTCGAAAGCTTAGCCATTCAAAAAACAGATAAAAAATTGTTACTCAACTTAGATAGGGGCCCTATTAGCGATTCACCATTGATCAAATGGGCGACGCACTTACCCAATCAATAATTTTCAGTTGGATCTTTTTGTCTTGATTGGCTTCAGTTCGTTATAAATACTCAGCATGTTCTATTCCAAGTCAGTTCTCTCAAGTTCTCTCGAGGGGCTCCTTGGCTGCTGAATGATGAAAGCAAAGCTTTCGAAAAGCGCTTACAGACTCAGGTTGTATTTTTTCATTTTGTTTTCGGTCTTTTTCTTTTTGTTCAATTCCTGTTTCGTTGTGGAAAAAGAGTTTTATTTTATTCTTAACTTAATCATGTTATAGGATATGTTTAAGAGGGTATCATAATGGTACCATTAAAGCACGTGCTATTAGAGCACGTACTTATTCCTGCTATCTCACGTTCGTACTTCTGCGTACTCTGTCCCATTTTAATGGATTGGTGAAAACAGACTGTGAAAAAGTTAATTCGTTTTCAAGTTATCGTAATAAATGCTAAGCTCCCTAGGAATAAAAAAATTCTCTTGATTTAGGGACTGAACTGCCCTTTTAATAATCGTCAAACACGTGCATCCTGCACGCACACCATCTCATTAACGTTTAGAGCACGCGCAGAACCGAACCCATGTTCTCAACATGCGTTTTACCAAATGCGAGGATAATTCGTTTCTTCCAGCAATTCAAGACATGATTGAATGAATTGTAAGATTGCAATACATGCAATTCAATACATGAAACGCAATGAATTGTGGGATTGTCTACAGACGGACGGACGGACGGACGGACGGACGGACAGCTGGACAAACCGATCACATAAGCACATTTCTATATATAGAAAATGTGCTAAAAAGACAAATTTTATTGATTTTTATAGAAATCGAAAGTGAAACTGGGGGTGCCGCAGTGCCTATGGACGAGCCGCCACTGATCCATTGGCAAAATCGTTGTCGGTGTGGATAGTCCGTTGGGTTCAATGCCTGAACCAGTTGCAGGTGGTATGGATGCAAAAGCTGACGGTGAAGAATGCGCCAAACAGATGAGTGCGGAATGTGTACCATGGAAGAAATACGACGGGTGCTTGTCTGTGGTTCATCATGTATGATGTCAATTATCACATCCTCTTCATCCGGAGAATGTGCTACAGGCCGCCCTTGTCCTGTTTGACGGCCAAAGGAACCACGCTCCCTCAAATGTCTGTCGACAGATACAAATGTTCGGTTATTTGGCAAATGTCTATTCGGAAAGCGTTCTTGGTAGAGTCTTCTTGCTTCCACAGCATTTCCGTCCGCAAGACCATACATTAGGTGCATGTCAGTGTATTCTGCACTGGAATACGTGTACATGACTTTTTTTTTTATGTAAATCGTAATGCGTATGTCAAAGCACGCAAACGTTCTGAAATTGATATTCCTAGTGGATGTACAGTAGTGAAACTACAGTAATGGAAACAACCGTACACAACTAATGGAACAACCCTAAAGTAGGTTTAAATGGAACAAACCGCTCAACCTAGTGTTGGGTCGAAACGCTGGAACTGCTAAAATATCGTCCGCTAACTACCGTGCTTCCCTACTGTATGATATTGGATTACTCGCAAACAAATCGTTTCCAGACAAAGTGCTATAGAACATTTTCGTCTTCTTTTGACCTGAAGAATATGTCACTAAATTTATTGTACATAATTTTGAAACACACTGTATGTAGATTATCTTGTGACTACTGGAAAATCACACGTACTGGAGAATGACGAAAGGTTTAGAGTACAAAATACGATATATACGTACATTCACTATTTGGTTCATGATTAACCCACAGGGAGAAAAAATTTGATTTTCGTCCGAACCAATCCCACTCTCCCCTACTCTTTAAACATGTAAGTTTTAAAAAATTCTAATACTCATTTATCTTGCATAATTTTATGAAAGACTTATGCACAACAAATCTGGCAAAAACTCATAAACGTGAACCAAACACGAAACAGTTGTCGACAGAGCACTCGTTGATCAGAGTTTCATTTTTGACTAAACCATCTATTTCTCATCAACTTTAAACGGATTCGCCCCCCCCCCCAACCTTTTTTGAAGTGATTTGAGTATTTTAGAAAAACAATTTCAATTCCATGAATCTTGATACTGTACCTTCTAATGACCCTAATGGCACTCTTCTTAAATAATCTCTACATGAAAACCGTGGGAGGCCAGAAACTGTGGTTAAAGTTCTAATACGCACAATAAGAGGAAACCATAAATCCGCAAAAAGAGTTTAATCTCTACATTTTTTTAAATTTCTAACGTTTTTATTGTATATCTAATTTATTTATTTTTAATCTAATTTATTTAATTAGTGCACTCCCAAGGAGTAAAAGTAAGTTACACAATTAAAAAGGCAAAACAAGTCCAACTGCAACTGATGACAAAAATCAGGCTGTCAATTAAGAAGGTTTAAAGAAATAAAGACTAAGAAATAAATCTATAATTGAGCATGATAAGATTTTAAGTTACGTTTAAAATGTAAACAGGAAGGTATACAATGATATAAAGTACACTGAACAGCAGAACTACGCAAACTACTAGGTAATCACAAAAGTTATTGCCGTTTTTATGTTGCCATAAAATGAAGTGATAGAAGATATGCAAAAGAGTATACAGTGTGGTCCAAAATCTGTCAGGGGTGGAGCAGGAAGGTTAGCCTGTAAAAATACAGGGCTGTTGGGCCTTCACATCAATCACATCTCGTGCAGAAGTGAAGACTAATGAACGTATCAAAGGAGATGGTTAGGTGTTGTTTGTTATATGCCTTCAAGGTGGGCTTGTCAGCAGCAGCATCAAGTCGCCGAATGTGTCTTGCGTTTGGGGATGATGCTGTGAATGAATGCACTGCAAGGCATTGGTTCCAGAAATTCAGATCTGGAGAATTTGCCATTTCTGATGAACTCCGTAGTCTAGTGTGTCTGGTGGACTAGACGCCAAATGGTTCATTATGACCTGCTATCAAATGGCCAAACCATCACTGGGGACCTGTACTCCCAGCAGGTGGAACGTGTGCAACAGGCATTGCAGCAGAAGGAACCAGCTTTGGTGAATCGCAAAGGGATACTCTTCCTTCATAGAGCGGCTTGGCTGGGAAACTTTCTATCATCCACCTTACTCACCAGATCTTGCTCCAACGGATTATCATCTTTTCCATTCTCTGGGCAATCACCTTCGTGGAAAATCCTACACCAATGATACAGATCTGCGAAAGGCACTCACGGACTTCTTTGACTCAAAGGCCGGCAAGTTTTACAGCCAGGGGATTGATCAACTGGAGACACGTTGGCAGAAGGTGCTAGATGCCAATGGGGATTACTTTAGGGACTAGCGATACGCTACTTTTTGTGTACATCATTTTGTTTTCCGGACTTAAAAACGGCAAGAACTTTTGTAGTTACGTAATATAAGAAAGATCGTTCCATAACAGTATGGCACTGTATCTACATAAATAAAGAAGAATGTTTGTAGGTTTGTGGGTGGGTGTGTGGGTGTATTTGTTTCTTATACAAATCTACAGTTTTTATTCCGATCTTGATGAAATTTTACATACTTGATCCTCAAAGCATGAGAAAGGTCATTGTCTACCTCAGATTTCGAAAAAATAACAATTATCGATAACAAATCGACATTCATGATGATAGCAGGGCATATTAATAAGAGGTATCTCATGACCAACAATGCAAGGCAAAGTTTGTGCATTATAAATAAGGTTCAATTTATAACAATGCATAGAATTTCTGTTGTTCGAGTTTTTCTTAGAATTGATAATTCTCAGAACTTAACATTTTCTTGGAAATCTTTAAAAATGAGCAGTAACTGGAGATAATGAAAAGTTAGCAGACTATTGAGAAACTGAGCAAGTGGTGAGTTATCAAGTAGTCATCGCAGTTCTCAGGCAGCCCTCAACAATGCAAGCGTATCAACAGAAGAAACTGCTAGACCAAACAAAGTGAAAAATGGCCAAGTTATGCTTCAAGACATCGAGCGCAGAGTGGGGATTGCAACAACAGATTACCAAGTAGTGAATAAGCCCATTCATATTGTTGGGATTGCAGAACACACAGACAGAAACGGTCAAGTACATTGACTGCCACCCAAAAAAAGATTTGAGTTCTAAAGTGTACATCTAAAGTATGCTTACGTGATCAAGGAATTATTTAGGCTAGCTGTGCCATACTTGGAGAGGTCCATCCATTGGGATAATTTAAATTTTTTTTCGAATTTTCATTATGAATTTTTACTGTATTAATTCTAAGCTTTTTATGTGGTCATTTTTTTATTGTATATGAACATTCAGATATGGCAAAACTTAATCAAAAAAGAGTCCAAGCAACGCCGGGGATATCACCTAGCTTATTTGGTAGCACAGCAGATTCAAACATTTTCTAATAAATTCCCGATACATTTTGACTATAATCTGTGTGAATGTGAATGTTTGCTGATGATTTTACAACTAGTATTAAAGCCCGTCATACGACGGTGCCACAACAGGTGAATCTGTATATTAGATTTTAATTATAAAATTTCATTTGTGATAGGAGTCTGATAATTGACAGGACTGCCAATACTAAACAAGTCGCCGTCAGTAGGAAAGAGGCTGAAAAAGGTTTACATAGTTTTCAAACCGTTAAGGTCGCGGGGGCAACGCATGAGATTTTCCGCCCTCAGGCGCACCTCCTCAATGGTAATAGATTCGAACCCAGAAGCTCTATGTAGTGTAGCAACCTTGTTCTAAGCTGACCGCTTGGTCTCTTATGTGACCACCGACTTGGAAAATAGCAACTGTCTATAATAGGAAGAGTGTTTTCGGCACCTGTGCATGTGTCCATACCAAAGCAACTGAGCTCTCTCAATACGGAGAAGTAGTCGCTCAACACCTAAAGTCTGCTGTATTTAATAGGGAACACCTTTATTGTGGTGTTGAACATCATTTAATAGGGAACATCTCTCAGGATCTCATTTCGGCACTCTTTCGGTCATTACCCCCGTGTTATAGATGAGAATGGGGATACAGATAGATTTGAAAACAGACTGCTTGGCTTTCTTTCCTAGCTCAAGTTTGTTACAACGGATCACCACAGTTCGCGTCAGTGACAGCTTGCTGCACCGATCCGAGCATCCAATAAATAATGTTGTTTGCTTTTGATTTTTTTCCGAAAGCCCGGCGTACAGAAGTTCGATTTTTATTTTTTAAAATTTTTTATCTGTGACAAGACTATGATAATTGACAGTATTGCCGATAGTTAAAAAGTCGCTGTTAATATGAGAGCGATACTAACAAAATGTGTCCTGTTTCAATGTGACAAAGCCATTACTATTAATTGGACAGTTATAACCTAATACAAAAACACATCTAACTTACATCTCTTGGATGTAAACTTGGCTCTTCAATTAAAATGGCTCGTCGGGCTCTTTTTTGCCTCTCGCATTGCTCAATTTTTTCTCCGCAGACCGTTTTGGGGGCTTAGCGCACGACCACTATATTTTGAAGCTAAAAAAATTAATAATACACATCGAACACCAAGAAGAATACTGTCACAACTCAAAAAAACGCTACTTTTCAGAAGAAACAATTTTTAATTACTATTTTTGAATTGTGAAGTGAGTATAAATAAGCTCCTACGATGCTTACCTATTCTTGTAGTAGACTTCTAAAACTGTTCCACGAAGTAGACAACATAAATGACCATGCTCTTGTGATCTTAACTAAAATTTACGATTTTTTTTGATTTGTGACAGTATTCTTTTATGTGTGCGACACGTAATGAATGAGAAAAAATAATGTTATTTGCTTTTATTCGATTTGATTTTTTTTTCTAATTTATGAATTTTACTTTTAATTAATTTATTCAACTGAAAAAATATTAAAGTATGCACAATTAACGAAAGGCTTCACGAGGCTTCGGGACTATTTTGTTTTTTGTTATTTGATGAACGGGGCCTACGCGCAGTTTGCACGGTAATTAGTTTTATCACGGTCTATTCATGGTCATCGAGCTCCATTGTTAAAATGAAGCTAAAGATTTCTAGCTCCCGGTAGGGCGGGAACTCTATTGAAAAGTGGCGCTGCATGTACAATCGGCCCAACTGCGCCTGCAGCGCCGCCCTATCGGCAGATAGAAATTTTACTTTCATTTTCAGTTTCAATGAAAAACTCTATCGCAGATCACGGTCGGCCTTACTGCGATCTATGCGGCACCTGGAGCGATCCGTTTTCCATAGCTTCTCATTTTCGAAACAATGGAAAATGGCCGAAGCTCGATGACCATGAGTATGTATAGACCCTGATATCTATAGACCGTGGTTTTAATAAATTCAATTCATATTGTTGCAAAGCTCGCACATTCAAATTGTTTCGTGTCATAACTCACATGTTCTCCTTTTGTAGCCAACGAGAAAGACAGGCCCCGGAGCGGAAAAGTCGCCTGACCTTATACAAAGAGTAGTCCGAGTAATAATGTAACCTTCATTGTTTCCACCTTGGATTTTAACAATCAATATTTTTTCGTTTATTAGAAACAATCAAAGTTGTATTGTTGGCCGGAGCACTATGATCAGGTGACTTTTCTGCGCCGGGGCCTGTCTTTCTCGTTGGCTACGTTCTCCTTTATTTATAGTTTTGTGATTGACTGATGATAAACATTGTTGTTCAGACAACAATGGTCAGGTGACTTTTCAGTTCCGGCGTGTGCTTTAAGCCTGTGCCAACAATGCTTAAACGTGCAACAACAATGCAAAACTGTTTCCGTGACGAACCGTGACCACCGAGAGAGAAGGCCTCCGCAATGAAACTGAATACATTGTTACATCATCATAGATAGTGCAAATTCAGGGCTTATTATTGGTAGAAATACGAATAACAATGCACTATCTTTGTGATGCAACAATGTATTCAGTTTCATTGCGGAGGCCTTCTCTCTCGGTGGTCACGGACGAACTCACATGTTCTCCTTTATTTATAGTTGAATGTTTATTTTAGGTCATTTCGTTTATTATTGAATAAAGAATTTTGTATTGTTAAAAAAAAAAGTTAAAAAAAGCAAAAGCAAATTGTTAAAACGGCCCTATAATAATTTTAGAGTTTTTAATAGCACAGAAAGACGCAAAACATATAAGTATTTAACAAGAAATTAATCCTCCCTGAGAAAGATATAGGAAAGTAGCGGAAATCTTCTGTTCGTCTATTTTTAGCCCTTTTTATTCGCACGTTTTAGTCACCATTATTTTTATAAAAAATTGATTTTCTCGAACGTAGCATTTAAAAAATAGATAAGAGTTTTATCTTTCGTTTCTCATCATATCAAATTCTGTATGTTACCATTTTAATAGTTCTAAAGAGCACGTGACTGATACCCCGACAAATCCGCTCCTCTGAAACAATTTGACCCAAATTGCATACTAACGTAGATCTTGCTTAGCGGAATCTGCATACCGAATTTTACTCATTAACACACGTTTATACCACATAGACGCTTCCAACTTCAACTCCCGTAATTCCGATCCTAGTAGGGCAATCCAAACCCACTAAATCGTGAAGTAGCACATGCCTGCAACAAGGTACATGTTGAATTTCAACCTTCTATCAATAAAATTGGTAGAGACCTTACAACACAATAAAGGGAGAACAAAGTTACCGACTAGTTTCGCCATTTATCCCGGCTTTATCAAGGATAACACTCTATCGACAATCACCCACTAAGGACTCTTCATTCAACGATCAGCCTTCTATGTCAAAAAGCGTAGAAAATAATGAGACAGACAGACGGACATTATAATACCAATAAGCAATTCCATCCTTCCGCTACTTAATAATCAAAGCAAACTTTGCGACACTTACGTCATTTTACGAAGCAGCTAAAAAAGAGAAAAGCCTGAGAGTTTTATCTCAAATTTTAATTTTCTTCATTCCATTATCTCAATTTTAGTTTGAAAAATAGCTTTATAATTTTTTTTATTCTTTACAGTGCTATTTTAGAGAGTCTAAATTATAACTCATATACGTATTATATTAAAAATTATATTTATATTATTTATAATATGCACAGTGCAAAAGATTACCCATGTTTACACTCAGTGGAGTAGGTCAAGTTACAGTGGACAGTTGGCCCTTCTGCAAAAATGTTCCAAAAATGTAAACTAAAGAGAGCCTCCTCAAGAAACCTGTTTGGCAGACATAACCATAATAAAAATTGAATGCATGATGTGAAATTTCCCGTTCTTAAAGGTCTATTGCGCAAATAAGTGGGGAGTTTTATTTATTTTTTCCAGAAATTTTATTAAAAAAGAAATTCTTAGAATCGACGTTTTCCTTTGAATTCGATCACAGATCTACTATATTAAGATAAGTAAAACTTATCTCGAAGATATCGCTTCGTGATTAAAGGCATACGGTACCTTAAGATAAGCTGTGACGTACACTGAACAAACGTTTTAAGAAATTGTGCAAATATGTACAAAATAGGAAACAGGAAAAAATAGTACTCTCGATGAGATTGTAAAATATCTACATTTACTTAATTTTACTAATCGATCTATTTACATTCTATTTATATTTTTTAATTAACTTGAAACATTCTACATTTTATCAAACTGTTAATGCCTTATTTGGCTAACAACGATAAATCCTTTTTAAGGCAAGCCGCAAACATAGAGAAAGTGATGAATTTAGATTTCTACAAACAATACGTCACTACAGTGACTGACAAGGGAAGGGCATGAAGTTCTTTTTCGCAAAAAACATAGCTAGACATATATGCTTCGAAAGTACTCAATGACTAATAGTAAATGTCAATCTAGATGTTAAGGCATATAAATGAAAATGTTTAAAGGCAAACTATATTGAATGCCATATTTTCTTGAAAGAAATCTAATGCACATTTTTTAGCACATTTTCGTAGAAACTTTGCTTATGTGATCGGTTTGTCCAGCTGCCCGTGTGCCCGTCTGTAGACACAATTCCAACAGTGCTTGCGTTCCAGTAAAGAGACCGCGTGTAGTGAATTAATGGAAGAGACAAATCATCCTTGCATTGGGGAAAACTCGTGCTGAGCATTTCGGTTGTACGTGACTGAGGATTATACACAGTCCACCCACATTAGCGCGACCACCCCCTACGTTCAACATCAGTGGATCAATGGTTATATCCAGAAGGTACGTACCATTATCAGAGGTGGGGGGATATAGGAAGGGTGTCAGAGGGAGGCAGAAAATATTGCAATTGTTGGAGTCATGGCAAAAAGTAGCGATTTATCCGACCTCAAAAAGGGCATGATCATCGGCTTCCGAGCCAAGGGCGGCAGTATTTCCGAAACGGCTAGTTTTGTGAACTGTTCTCGTACCGCCGTGGTGAAAGTATAACGTGGCAGAATAGCAATACCCAAAATCAGCGACGTGTCAAGTGTGCGGCACCAGGGTCATAGAAGACAGAGGTAAACGACGACTACGGAGATGCGTGCAACCGAACAGACGTGCAACCGTGGACCAATTGACCTCCCAGACGAACCAGGGGGCTAACAAACGTGTATCCTCAATGACAGTTCAGCGAATGTTGCTGCGTATGGGGCTCCGCAGCAGATGGCTGGTTCGTGCACCAATGCTGACGGCTGTTCACCGGCGACAGAGACTGACGCCAGTAATGCAACTGGACAGTAACAGAGTGGCGAAAGGTTGCTTTTTCCGATGAATTCACGGTTTATGCTCCATCGGACAGATGGGCGATGGCGTGTACGACGTTCAGCGTCAGAAAACAAACACCCTGCAACACGTACTGTAAGGGTCCAGGCCGGAGGAGGCAGCGTTGTGGTCTGGGTAATGTTTTCATGGGATTCCCTGGGTGCGCTCATCACTGTGGACGACATCACGGATCAATGGAAGTACGCATCTGTCCTTTCGAACCATGTTCATCCCTACATGCAGATTGTGTTTCCTCAGCACTATGGCATCTTCCAGCAGGACAATGCGACATGCCATACAGCGCGCTGTATACGTGCATGGTTCGAAGAGCTCGAGGATGCGTTTCCGGTACTCCCCTGGCCCCCAAACTCCCCGGATTTAAACCCCATGGATGCTCTGTAAAACCATCTCGATCGGGTTGTTCGCGCCATGGATGCTCCACCGCGCAACCTATGGCAGCTCTCCACAGTACTGGGGTCGGCATATCTTCGCATCCCTGCCAATACCTTCCAGAACCTTATTGACTCTCTTCCAGCCCGTCTCGCAGCTGTCTGCGCCGGAAAGATGGTTATTTTGGCTACTGACAGGTTGTCACATTAATGGGACTGGACTGTGTAGAAAAGGGAGATCGGTACCTAAACCAAAAGAATTTCTTTATTCGTAGGGAGCTTATTATTTATTATGATAACTTGAAAACGAATTAACTTTTTCACACTGCTTTCACCAATCCGTTGGTTTAATAGCATGTTGGTTTAATATCTTTGGAACTTTTAATGCTAAGATATGGCATATAATATATCAAACAACTCGTAACAATGTGTCATGACTGAATATAACGAGCAATTAATGATAGTAGGAATTGATTTCGTAGTACGTGTTCTAATGGTACCTATACTACCTTAACAAAAATTAAGCAAGCCCCTTGGAATGTAACAACCAAAAAGGGAGAGAACCTTAATCCACTAGGAGATTTGAAATACCGGATATGTATTTCGGCTAGGCTATGCATTGGTAGTTGAAATGCATAACCGGTATTTCAAATCTCCTTGTGAATTAGAGGTTCCCTCCCGTTTTGATATGTTACCTTTGAAAGTTTCAATGCTAAGATATAGCTTGTAATATATAAACCAACTCCTTACGAGTTATTAGATCTATTGTTATCCATTGCTTATTTTTATGAAGAGCATATTGCTCTTAAGCCTAACAGTATCCATAACTAATTATCATTAGACAATTTGCTAATGATAATAGTAGCTAATCGCTTACTTCAACAAGTAAATGTTAACGTAGAAACGCTTTAGTAATAGAATATGAAGAAATAATAGGCGCTTAAACCGAACGCTTCAGCATTGAGGCCCACTTCGTTTGAGGCAACATTATGTGGGAATGCCTAAAATTAAATAACTTTTATTTGTTCAAATATACAGGGTGTTCATAAAGTGAGGGATAATAAATACCTAGCATGATTCTTCACATCAAAGTCAATAAAAAGTTCCTTTTGCAAAATGTTCAAACCTCAAATTTTAAAGGTCTAAACATCACGCGAAGTTTTCTAAAAACTGTCGGAAAACATCATAGCCACTGTTTTCTCGTGGCATAGCGCAGTTCATTATGTGAAGTGTTGGTGCAGAAAATTCATAAATTACGTAATGATGTCATTTTTTTAGATATTAAAATTTTCGATAAGGAACTTTTTGCTTAGATTCATGTATGGAATCACACTATGTAATTATTATCCACCATTTTCCGAACACCCTGTATAAAGAATTCTCTCCATTTAACCTTTCAATTCTTCAAGTTTGTTCGTTTTAATTCTCTCTTTACGTTAGTTTACTTAAATAGTAATTTACAATTCAGTATATTTATATATTTTCTCTAACGTGTTTTAAAAAGTAAGGTTAATTCAAGGTATCTATGTACAGACCGTCAGGGTGTTGTAGATAACTACAGGGGAGTATAACGGGAAGCCTACCCGCTCGATTGCAGGAGCCGTCTCGACATCAAATGATAATTGGGTAATTTTATTTTGTTAAATTTGTTTGTTTGGCAAAGGCATGACCAATTGAGCCAAGGATGGGTGCGCGCTGTACTACTACAGGGTAGGGGGTACACACAAAGTAAACACATTTATGAATATCCTCTGCAGCTAGAGGGGACCAATAAACAAACCAAAAATTCAACAGAGGAGAATAGTAAAAAATAGCGTTTCACACTTTTATTATTATTATATTTGGCCGTCACGGACTAACCCGGGTTGCGTCTCGTAGCGGAGAAAGTGTCACCTGCGTGTTTTGTCAAATTTTTTTTACGTTAATCCCCCCTCCCCGACTGTGGAAACTGCTGACCGCTGCAGGCCACCTTCATCTTCCTCCATTCTGCCAATCGACCGAGCCGGCCCCTGCAATCGAGCGGGTAGGCTTCCCGTTATACTGCCCTGTAGTTATCTGCAACACCCTGTACGATGTGTCGGTGCTATAATACGAAAATGTGTTCCTTTTATCCGCTTTGGCGGTAAAATCATTCTTGTTTTATTTTTCGAAGTCGCGGAACACTTTTGATTATACACAGTCAAGTCACATTAATGTGACCACCCCCTACGTTCAACATCAGCGAAAAATGGTTACCTCCAGAAGTTACGTACCAGTATCAGAGGTGGGGGGGTATAGGAAGGCTGTCAGAGGGAAGCAGAAAACATTGAAATTGTTGGAGTCATGGCGAAACATTATCCGACCTCCAAAAGGGCATGATCATCGGCTTCCGAGCCAAGGGCTAGATTTGTATACTGTTCGCGTGCCACCGTGATGAAAGTGTATCGTGCATGGCAGAATGGCAATACCTAAAATCAGCGACGTGCCAAGTGTGGGGCACCACGGACCGTAGATGACAGAGGTGAGCGACGGGTGCGGAGATGCGTGCAAGCAAACAGACCTGCAACCGTGGACCAACTGACCTCCCAGATGAATCAGGGGCTACCAAAAGTGTATCCTCAACGACAGTTCAGCGAACGTTGCTGCGTATGGGGCTCCGCAGCAGACGGCTGGTTCGTGCACCAATGGTGACGGCTGTTCAACGGCGACAAAGACTGATATTTACACGCCAGTACCGCAACTGGACAATAACAGTGTGGCAAAGATGGCTTTTTGCGATGAATCACGGTTTATGCTGAATCGGACAGATGGGCGATGGCGTGTATGGCGTTCAGCATCTGAAAACAAACGCCCTGCAACACGTACCGCAAGGTTCTAGGCCGGAGGAGGCAGCGTTATGGTCTGGTGAATGTTTTCGTGGCATTCTCTGGGTGCACTCACAGTGGCGGATCTAGAACTTAAACAACAGGGAGGACTAACGGGGGCTAATCAGATGATTTGCTTAATAGGTTATAAGTTATTTCGAATAACCCCCCTCCCCAGGACCTTACTGTAGTCTTTCCTGTAAATGTAAATTTGTAAAATTATCGCAGTATTAAAAATGTTTACAATTTATCTAATTGGTATAAGTTTAGGACCAATGGGGGGAGAGCTATCCCCCCCCCCCCCCTTAAATCCGCCACTGCACTCGTCATTGTGGACGGCACCATGGATCAGTGGAAGTACACATCTGTCCTTTCGGACCATGTCACGCAACACCACCTGAAGAGAAAGCCTGAGCGCGGAAACGTCATATATTGTTAAAACGTCATAGGTAGTCATCTTTAATCGCATTTCTAACAATAATAAGCCCTAAATTATGACTAGGTATGAGGATGTAACAATGTATGAAATTTTTGCGCTCAGGCTTTGAGTAGAGGTGGTGTTGGCAGTGTCCGTGCGTAGTTCGAAGAGCACGAGGATGCATTTACGGTACTCCCCTGGCCCCCAAAATCGCGTGATTTATACCCCATAGAACATCTGTGGGACCACCTCGGTCCAGTTGTTCGCGCTATGGATCCTCCACCGCGCAATCTACGGCAGCTCGCCACAGAACTGGAGTCGTCATGGCTTCACATCTCTGTCAATACCTTCCAGATCCTTATTGTCAGTCTCGTGGCTGTGCGCGCCGCGAAAGATGGTTATTCTGGCTACTGTGTTTATTAAAAACTTTGGGAAATAGCTGATGCCGCTGCCACTCCCCCTCATCCTGTATCTTCTTTAATGTAACGTGACCATTTATTTTTTCCTCAAAACCTGAAGGAAGTTTATTAATGAATAGTATGTGTATTCAAGAAGACGCACATTTCTTTATATATATTTTTTTGTATTTATTAATAAAAAGAACAGATATGAACGCGTAAAAATAAAGTCTTTATGTTGTTATGCTTTCCATTCTGTCACTTTTTGCAATGTAATGTAGTTTTCTTTATTTTTATTTTTGTATTCCTCTCACCTTTCCTTTTTTCCGAATTTGTTAATATTGGTTGCTTTCTTTCTGAAAACGGGGAATTTCAGCTGCCGAAGATGCGTTTGGGGACATGCTACCTAAAAGCGGGACTTTCCCGTTCAAAACGAGACGTACGGTCACATTACTTTAAAGCAAAGTATACTTTATAAAATTTCATGAATTTTAAAAACTTCAACAAATTAATTAATATAAAAAAGTAAATCAAGAAAAATCACATAATGACAATTTAATAAGATTTCAAAATGAATAAAAATTTCTTAATACACCAACAATTTTTAAATTTTTGCCTAATTAACAATTTTACCCTGATAATGATTTAGACATAATTTTGACATAATTTGAAAAGATTAAATTTACAATTTTCAGTTTGGGGTTGAAAACTTTACTTGGAATATGGAATTTCTTGGGTAGAACTAATGATGGAAGAAGTCGTTGGACGCCAATCTCCTCAAAGATTTAGGCAAGGCGTAAAATCATTCAAGACTAACTGTGTTACATGTATATGAAGAATGATGAGCAAGTGTAGCACAGTGGAAGACTAGGATATAACGTTGACAGTGATCGGGTTATAAATTCAACAAAGTTTATTGAAATAAATTAAAAATAAAGAATAATGGCAATTAGACAAATAGCTTTAATACCCTTAAAGCTAAATGGCTTAAATCTAAACTTAAATCGATCGAGTTGACACCATTCTAAAGATCAAAGAAAGTGAAACAAACAATTGGAATTCTTTGCCGCGCACAAATTCACATAAATATCATTGGATGATAGGCATACAATTATCTTCCAACGTAAAACAATGAGGATCAATAAACATTTATACTTGAGTGCAAAACAATAAGTACCCTCTTGTCACGTTTAATTATCAGTGGAAGCAATTTAAGTGTTAATATAAGTACTGGAGACAAATTAGAAAAGCCAATTTCCTAATAAAAGCTTTTTATTAAGTTAATAAATTGACTGACATACATATACGTTATTTGTAATCAATTACTTCTTGATTACACTGGACAACAAATTTTGATGAAAGTCATGCCTTTGACATGAAAACCGCCAATTCTTAATGATTTCGAGCCGCTGAAACCGAATATGACAATGAAATCGTGAGATTGGCTACGGTTTGTCAGATATGCGCAATAGTTACATATACTGTAATACTGCAGTAAATGGCCTGGTTCACTAAAATGGTTTGCTAATGCTGCCAACCTTGGCTGTGTAATACGACTATATGATCAACCTGAAACCGGCGACGTGTTGAATCAGCCATACAAAGATATTGCTTTAACCCCTTCGCTCACTCTGTCCTATTTTTAGGACATAACTTTAAAAATTAATCAGAGACAAACGAGACATGTAACAAACTTTATCTTACGTTATCTTGAATACAAGACATACATGAGTGGCATATATTTGCTGTGGCGCCACATCTTAACGCGTAATTGAACTGTGAAGGCATCAAAGTTCAGTTATAATTGCCTACTTCAGTGTATATCTCAAAAACTAGAGCCAATTAACAACTTTTATTGTCATTTTCGTGTTTAGCACCTAAAAATTAGTAAAGATCGACTAATTTCATGTCAGAGGCAATTTTCGTGTTGTCCAGTGTTATTAATGAATAAAGTTTATGACTAGATACAGATTACTGTTTTTACTTGAGTCTACTCCGACTATTATAATACTGATATCAATGTTTATCTTAACACAGATATTTCTTATATTCACTACTGTTGATCAACGAAAAACTGCCTTTCGTCTTCTGCAATTATTTGGATGAGACAATCCCTGGGAAGTCGCGACGACGGACGCAATCCAATCTCGGGTGCCGGGTAGAGAAGTAATCTGAGAGAAGGCACAGAGATGTCCAAAACTCCACATGTCAAAATTCAAAGGATATCAATTAAACAATTATCCACATAAGGTCTAATTCTTTAGACTAGCCAAATTATCAACTTAGAAGCATTAGAATCAAATATCCGCATATGCGTTCGCAAAAATTCACAATTAATATTAAAATCCAACTTTAAAGCTAAACTGAGTTTAGAAATTTCTTATCTTAGCTGCCTCCTCTTATTCTGTCAATATTATAAAAATTAGATTTCAGACTACCGTAATAGGTAAGTCCCTCCTTTATTTCCACCACAATATTTAGTATAAATTATCTTAGCAGGAGACATATATTCAGCCTTCAATATGCAATAGGCTGATCCACTTTACTCCGAGGTAAGTATTAAGATATTAGTCTAATAGGTTTGCCGGCAAATAATTATTTCTCAATTTTCCTATGCCGTTATAATAATTATTATAATAGGCTTCTATTCCGCTTGGGAAATATCCAATGTATATGACAAAATATAAATACACGACTTTCTCAGTCGCGCTTTCTTTCCTAGCTGTTTCGACGGTGCCTTGCACTTGTACTCTCGTTAAACAGCTTCCAAAACTTAGGAAAGGTTGAATAATCTTTGTTAGGCTCAATGCAATAGCTGGCTTCAGCTGCTGGGGGAAGGTTCTACTATTTATTTGTAGTTCTGACAGCTCTTCCACTGTCGACAACATCAGAATTCCCGCGTCGGAATTAATAATGTCGGAACTAACCTTATTCATTCCCGCTGTCGGTTCAACACTCTGTTCCATTTGTTTTATGTAGGTTTCCTTCTTCTTCTCCTCCTCCGCCCCTCCTGAACACCATTCATACTTCGTTGTTCGAGCCACTCTTCCCTCGACTTCCGCTTTCCGTCTTTTTAACTCTTTCCTCGGGGCTCCACCTAGTGTCATTTTATACCAACTAGAATTATAAAACGTTCTTGTTTTATAACATTTTTGGCACGACGCTCGTGACACCTCTTTAAGGCGTACTCCCAATTCTTAAACTTTATAAGAACACTCTTTCCAAAGTAGTGTAAATAAATGTAAACAACACACATGTCCACATGTCTACATAGGTATATCTATAAAAGGCACCACAACCAAATCAGTTTCATAAACATAAAGTTCTCAAAGTCATTTAGATAAACATCTTATGCATAGCTAGCCATAACAATAGCATGCGGTAACACATCAACCTTTCAAATTGTTCTGAAGAGCTTACATCACATCTCTTAGCAATTTGATATATATATAAGCATGACAAGGCTTTAGGAAATTCACAACAACATAATTGCACATCAGCCCGATGAATAAAAGTTCTCAGAGTTTTTTTTTTATAAAGTCTTTATGTAAGTTAACCAACATACACGGGCACCGTAAATAGCAACTCTTCGAAATAACCCTGAAGAGGAAAATACACATATGTCAAGTTGTCACGTTTTGTAATACAGGACCAGGCTGGTAAAAGTCTTTACTTAAGCTAAATCGGCAGAAACGCCGGAATTCTAAATACAAATAGGCAACAGATAAGGCAAAATATTAGCGGTTACACAACACCACAATTTAGGCTTAAAAATTTAGCACACATGGCTACGTGGGGCAAACAGGTCTAGAACAAATAAGGGACAAAAATGGAGCTAATACAACGAGCGTTGAGCTAGAGTAAAGCCTAATTCATGCAACAAAATAGGCTGCCATACTGAATGGCCACAACCCACGTATCACAGTTTGAGAATGGAGCTCACGATAAGTGAGCTCTAAAAAAGATTGTCTCACTAAGTTGGCACTGACGCCCACAGAAAAATATGCACTTACGAGCGTCGACGTCCATTCCTGTATCGTTCGACGGACTGGATGGGGAGGATTACACACATACGGCTGGAAGCACGAAACACAGCTTACACGAGTCGTTTGCCACATCGGCGAAACCTCCGCTGCTCTCGCTTCTCTGCATAGCTCGCTCGCTGCCCCGATCGGCTTTGCACTCGTCGCTGGCGGTGGAGAATGCTTTCCGGACTCGTCTACCTTCTCTCTAGCATAGAAAACTTTACAAGGCGGCCGGAATCTCCGTGCTGAGTTCATTTGATCACTCCTCCTTCTTGCTCGGTCGATTCGTCTCTCTTTCTCCTCTCCTCCGGCAAATTCAAATCCCGCATCGAATTCGCGCCCTTTACTCCCATTGGTCCGGGCGTGTTGATGGAGCTGACGGCGCTGCTGACGTCGCCTCGCCTTCCTACTCGAATGCCATAAAACACGAGAGCGAAAGCGACCGACGACGTCATCGGAATTCCTGTTGACATCGGAATTCCGTGACAAACTGGCTCGTTTGAAAAGTTACAGTCCTAAAAATTATGTTGTTTTCACAGAACTGGAGAAATGTCTTGATAAATTAATACATGAAGGAGAAAATAAGACCTGTCAATACCAGAAACCCGTTTTTGTTGCCTCTTGCTCTTTGTAATCCACCAATTAGTAGCGTTGTTCTCTAATTGGTGGAATGACCCCATACAATCCATGTCAGATGCCATCTAGACTGTAGTTGTATCCTACCCTGATGATTAAGTTTATTCGAAACGCGTAGGTTCTCATTAAATACTTCTACCATTTGCTAATTCTCAGATCTCCTTTTATTGTTCTAATATATAAAACTTGTGAAATTAAAGAAAAATAACTAGCTAGATCTAACTAGGGCTGCCTCTTAGCCATCCATCAGGCAGTCTCGACAATGTAGATCGTTTCCGTGGAATAGTGGTTTCTTTTCTTTCTTTCTTGTTAACCTAATCGGCCTCGGTGGCTCAGTGGCTGCGTGATCGCCTCTGATGACCGAGGACGCGGGTTCGACCCCAGCCGAGGACGACGAGGATTTTTTCAGGGGAAAATCCTGAGATGACGCACTTCCTTCGGAAGGGAAGTAAAGCCGTTGGAAGTAAAGCGGCTGCACGTTAAAGAACCCTTGCGAGGCAAAATTTGCGACCCCTATAACGCCGTCCTGAAATGGACATAGCAGTTGAAAAGGACGTTAATACCAAACAAACCAAACCAAACCAAGTCTTGTTAACCTAGTGTCCACAGTTTTGGCTGTTTATAAATTTTATTATTGTCAATCGTTAATTTTACAACAAAGACGAAGAAATCGAGTGACAAAATAAAACATTAATTAATATCAAACAAATAACCAATCTTCTCTCAGAGCGTATGAAGGCCTTACTAAATTATTGTCATCTTTTTACACATTTTTATTTAATTTCACTTGTTTGTGTGTTTCTGCGTAAATTTTGTAATCAATATTTCGCGCACTTCCTAACTTACTACAGCTCTGAAACTTTCCCCAAAGTCGTCTTCTGGATGACAATGCATGTTTCAATCGTTAGTTTCAGTAATTATTCATTTATTCGTGAGTAATTTATAATTTAAGTTAAATCAAACATGTTTGGTCTTGGTTGTTTGTAAAATATAGGTATATGGGTCTTTAAAAACAACAAGTGATTTTACGACATAGAGTTGATGCGTTTCAGCAATAGCCTTCTTTAGGACTAATATTAAATTTAAGTTTAATATTATGCAGTACCGAGGCCAACGAGATAACAATGCCTGGAAGCGGAAAAGTCACCTTACCATCAGGGTGCTAGCAACAATCCAACCTTCATTATTTCCAACAAAAGGGAAAAACTGATTGTTAGTATATCTCAGATGAAGACAATGAAGGTTGGATTGTTGCTAGCACCCCGATGGTCAGGTAACTTTTCCGCTTCCAGGCCTTGCTATCTCGTAGGCCTCCTGCAGTACCGTAGCCAACGAGAAAAGACAGGCCCCGGCGCGGAAAAATCACCTGATCATATCAGAGACAAATGAAAGAAAGAGACTGGCAGTGCCCTATTCATTTCGCTGAGCGCTACTGGTGCCAGCGGAAGTGCAGCATTTGCCATGTTACGATCGGCAAAAACCTAAGGCGGCGTATATTCTCAATGTAATTTCAGCTGTTTTTGTAGACGATTTCTGGAAGTATTAGTAAGCATAACCTGTTTTCTGATTTAAAAAAAAACTTTATTGCATTAACTAACGATAACGTATACTTTTAATGACAAATATTTTAAAATTTTAAATTAAAAGAGAAGGAAGAAATAATTCTCAGTTCAATAAAATAATCAATTTATTAATCCACGTATTGTAATAAGCAATTGTTTGCGATTGTTTCACATCGGCCTCGCTAGCTTAGTGGTTGCGTGATCGCCTCTGATGCCCGAGGACGCCGGCCCCGATTCCGGGCGAGGACGACGAGGATTTTTTTCAGGGAACGGCTTTACTTCCCTGAGATCACGCACTTCCTTCGGAAGTGAAGTAAAGCCATTGGTCCCGTGTAGTCTTTTGCCGGCTGCACGTTAAAGAACCCTTGCAAGGCAAAATTTGCGGCTCTTATAACTCTGTCCTGAAATGACCATACATGTTGAAAAGGACGTTAATACCAAACAAACCAAACCAAACCGATTGATTCACATGCAGTGCCTCGGGCGATCAGCTGATTCTTGCCAATCCCAATATGGCGGCGCGAAGGCACCACTAGAGGGGAGGTCACTGCCAGTCTCCTTCTTTCATTTGTCTCTGGATCATACCGAAGCCGACGCGATCTAAACAAGCCGTGGCACTGATTTTGTGACATCATGCAAACAGATGAATTTTGTGACGTCATGCAAAAAGAAATTTAAAAACAAAATAAGGAAATTTAAAATAAAATGATTTATTTAAAAAGTAAATGACCCATGTTTGGCAGTAATGCATTTTATTATACAGTATTTACTTAGTTATCTAAAACACAAAATTCATATTTCAAAATATCCCATCGGTTTTCGTGACGTTTCAACAATAGAAGTGACGTAGTGCCATGGCTTTGTATAGATCACGTCGGCTTCGACCATACAAGTCCGAGTAAATATACAGGGTCTTTATAATTAAAGTTACATTTTGACATAGCCATAAAAAAAAACTACTGGACCGAAAGCTATAATACTTGGTAATATTATACAAGAGGGCATGGGAAGTTCATAACCACCAAAAACAAAATTAGTTCAGAAGGTCACCACCAGCATGGAATGGCGCTCTATGCAATATTCCTATAGGAAATTAGACACGAAGACACAGGTTAACAAGTCTTTAATCGTTACTAAAAATAATTAGTTTTCTTTTTGGTGGTTATGAACTTCCCATGCCCTCTTGTACAACCCTAGCGTCAATGAACTTCGGACACCTACAGAATTTTGGATAAGTACAACGAAACTAATTGTAAACAAATGAAAATTACTTTATTGAGTGCACAGAGCTTTAGTACAACTGTGATATAGCATTTTAACATAAAAAATAAACGAGAAAATTAAATAAGCGACTTTTTGTAATGTTCCGTTTTCAACACGTTGCAATGAACTTCGTACACCGTACCGTTTATTGCACATTACCACTGAGTGGCGTCACCTTTCCGACGAATGACGCTCCGAAGTCGTTGAGGCATGCTGGACACTAACTTCTGCGTTGTTTCTACTGGAATTTTGTCCCACTCTTCGGAAATACACGCCCGCAACTGCTGCAGTGTTCGAGGCTTCCGCTGTCTGACTTTTCGCTTTAAAATGCGCCATACATTTTCAACGGGTGACAGGTTTGGGCTGCAGTCAAGCACCCAGAAACGTTGCTGTTGTAGCCAAGCCTTGGTGTTCCGAGCAGCATGAGGCTTCGCGTTGTCCTGCTGAAAGATGCTTGGTCTTCTATTGCTTGGTCTTTTGGCGGGATGGACGCAGATGCTGTTGAAGAATGTTTATATTTGCAGCAGAGTTAATAGTGCCCTCGCAAAAGTGAAGCGATACTGTCCTGGCTGCACACATGCAGCCCCACACCATCAGCGATGCAGGCTTCTGAACTTTCCTCTGGTAACAGTCGGGATGATTACTTCCGTGCTTGTCCTTAGCACCTTGCGACCGTTGTTGCCATACATCATTGCAAAGGTGGACTTGTCGGACCACAGAACACTATTCCACTGAGCAAGGGTCCACTTTAGATGGGTTCTGGCCCAAGCTACCCGGCGACGCTTAGCTACAGTGCTCATAAATGGCTTCCTCTTTGTAGCGTATAAGTAATAGTTGCATCTTCTGATGTAAAGGCGGACTGTGCTTTCGGATATGGGTATATGAAAGTATTCTCGAGCCCAAACAGTCATTTCACTTATGGGAGCATGCCTGTTTTTCACAATGTAACGTCGAAATACTCGTAGGTCCCTAACATTCAATAATCGCTGCTTGCTTGGTGCAGTCCCTGGTTCTGTTTTCCGATTTCTCTGAAACGCTTGATGATCACATTAACAGTAGAGAGTGGAACTGATAATTCATGGGCAATAGCTCGCTGGGGTTTGTTATTCTGGAACTGCTGTATAATTTTTTGCCGTATACACGTTCCTACTGGTTTACCACGTCCCATGGTTCAAAACAACACGAATACTGTGCTCTGTCGCGTGGACGGTGCTTTTAAAGCCTGATGCAAAGCATTCTGGGCGTTTCTACAGCCTTCAGGAAAGTTCTATATGCTGGCGACCCCTTGTGTACGAAGTTCTTTGAAACCTGTTGACAACGCAATTTTACATAAATTTGAATAAATTATTTCACACCATTATATCGATTCTAAATCGATGTTGATATTGTTACATATACTCATAAATCTATTTTCATTAGCCTGCAATCCTCTGTATACACTTTTCACTGTGTTTTTAGCCAAATTACTTGGTGTCCGAAGTTTATTGACGCTAGGTTTGTATAATATTACCAAGTATTATAGCTTTTGGTCCAGTAGTTTTTTTTTATGGTCATGTCAAAATGTAACTTTAATTATAAAGACCCTGTATAACAGTCATTGTTTCCATCTTGGGTTTTAATAATATTTTTTCGTTTGTTGGAAACAATGAAGGTTGGATTGTTGGCCGGACTACTGGTAATGGAGAGGTTGGCTCGAGACAGTGGTTTTTGAAAATTAGTGAATGTGAATTAGGAGTCATGACTACTAAATACCTCGGATACACGTTTTCGAAGAAAGGAACTTTCTGTGACAATATACAGACTAAGGCAATTAAAAATTGGCCTGTACCTAAGACTTTAAAGCAAGTCAAAGAATTTCTGGGCTTGGTACAATCTTACCGACAGTTTATTCCCAAATATTCAGAAGTAGCTGATCCTTTGTTCCAGCTCTTGAGGAAAGATGAGCCTTTTATATGGAACCAGGAAAGGAAGCAGTCTTTTGAGAAACTTAAAGAGGCTTTAAGAGGATCACCAATTCTGAGGATGTTCTCAGCAAGAAAAAAATTACATATTTTGTGTGATGTGTCAGAAGTGGCATTGGGTCTAGTAGCGCTCCAAATGCATGGGGGAAAGCTTTTCCCCATAGCATTCGAATCAAGAAAATGGAGAAGAGACGAGATGGGCTACTCTAATTTTAAGAGGGAGCTGATGGCGGTAGGACATGCAGCTCAATCTTGGCGCCACTACATACAACTAGTCCACACGCAATTTACACGGATAATCAAGCTGTATCAAGAATATTGAACAAAAGCAGCTTTCAAAATTACAATAAAGAGTACTACAAAGTATGTTAGAATTGCCCATTACAATAATCTATATTAGGGGTGAGAAAAATATATTTGCAGATGCCTTATCTAGGTATTCAGAGAAGACACGACGAAGGAGGGAAATAAGCATTAATGTAATTCAAAAGAGAAAACAAAGTAGAGCTAAGAAGGAGGGAATGATATCAAATCCTCGGAAGAGAAGATTCAACGAAACTCGTAAGTCCGAGAGTTTGGCATATCACCGGCAGAAAAGATCGCCGGCACAGAAGAGGAGCTCCTCCACCAAGAATAGAACGGGCGAGAGAGGAGAGAGAAACGAGAAGACAGACAATTGGAGGATGCAACGCGCAGAAGCGGCTCAGAATCCTCCAAGAGCTAATAAAAGAAAAGGCCGCCAAGGGAATCATCAGAAAACGAACACGGAGAAGCAAGCGTGGAGTTCCGGTTCCATATCGAAGCACGTGTACGCTTTTCGTCATCGTCAGTCGCCGCTCTCTCCCTCTCGCCCAAGGAAGACTGAACGACGATGGAAGTCTTCTCGGGCGCAAGTTGAACGACACGATGGGAGGATTGAAGACATCAGCGTCAGCCGGAGAAAGAATAGAAAACCCTGATAACGCTGCGTCGTGTCCACGGCCGCTCAAATGAGAGCTCAGAACGGAGAAGCCTCGAGGGAGCTTCAGCGAACAAGTGAGCATAAAAATATCGATTTTATAAAGAACTCTCGATACTTTTCAAATACATCAGATAAAGCAAGAGGGCATCGAGCCGCGTCTTCCTCGGACTTACTGAACCGATCCTGTCGCAGTGAAGGACGAGCACGAGCACGGGAAAGGCTTTTTTCGGTGCTGAGCAAACCAGCTTCAAAAATGGGTATTTAATTTTGATGTAACATGTATGTAAAAGCAAACTTGGGAGAAGCTAACATGGAATATTTTCATAGCTGATGAATTTCATCTTTGCAATGCTGTTAACGAATTAAAAGATCGTTTGCATACATTAATGAACGAAGAATATAAAATAAGAAAATATTATTTTTCTGATAGAACAACTTGAACTGATAAATGTGCCTAAATAAAGATTATGCTTTTCACAAGAAATGCTTCATTGCATCGAAAATTTGTTGGTCAGAATTTTAAATGAACTTTAAATTATCAACGTGCTTTTTTTGTTGTTTTTTTTTGCATGGACTCGAACTGAGATAAAGGCTGATTGAGACAGTTAAAAGCATAAAAGAAACTAATAACAGATGAAGGGGGGGGGGTGCTGTATGAGAACGACTTCATCTGTTCATGAAGATAGCGACTTCATCTGTTCATGAAGAAAACGAGAACTTTTAACAGATTGAGGCTGTATGGGAACGACTTCGAAGCCGATCGAAGCAGTGAGGAGAAACGTCATTTTGACGTCATCACTTCACCCAAAGTGGTGTTATTTAACAACGACTTATTTCCTTAGCTTCTTGAAAGATGGAAAATGTCGGAAGCTCGATGACCTTTATATCTATAGACCGTGGTTGCAACATGTTCTTGTGCTTCTGCGAATTTCCTAATTTCCATGAAATCAAAACGTCGCCCTTTCAGGTTGATTTTTATTTTAGGGAAGAGGTAGAAGTCACAGGGGGCTAGGTCAGGAGAGTAGGGAGGGTGGGGGACCGTTACCATATTGCTTTTTTGCCAGGAATTTCTTCACAACGAGCGAGCTGTGTGCGGTCGCATTATGTGGAGCAACTAGTCTTAGTCCTTCCCAACTCGGACCGTTTGCCGAACATTTTCCCGCGGTCTCTTCAAAATCTCGCGGTAAAATTCTTGTTGACAGTCTGACCAGGTCGAAAAAATTTGGAAGCAAATTTTCATATTAATAGGAGCAAATAATTTATTTTAGTATGGTGTACTACAGGGCGGTGCAAATAAAAGCAGCCTGTATTACATTCTCTGCAATTCATGCGAGGTTACTTTTATTTGCACCACCCTGTATTAAATCACGACGTGAGAAGAACGAAAGATTTAAAAAGAAAAATTCCTCCAGATCAATCCTACAGTCCCAGTTTCAAATATAGGTTCCGTGCAGACACAGATTAAGAATAAATGTATTCCTAGTCACGGACACAGATTAAGAATAGACAGATTTGCGCAGCGCCGCATGATGACAGTTCCGGAAAAAATTGGCATGATTGAGACTGAGACGCACACATTAGTTAAATCTGTAGAGAATGGAGACACTTTTAAATACGGCTCAAAGTCAAGAAAAGTTAAGAACCGAATGTTGTGGCCGATTAATGTTCATTTCAATGACCAAGGCCTCCTAGATCTT
This sequence comes from Rhysida immarginata, assembly GCA_023313115.1. Lineage (NCBI taxonomy): Eukaryota > Metazoa > Arthropoda > Chilopoda > Scolopendromorpha > Scolopendridae > Rhysida > Rhysida immarginata. Next base: position 2,024,762 of record JAHWFO010005870.1, on the reverse strand, counting down.
AAGATCCCGCTCTGATACATTTTCCTTTGATTAGGCTGGCTTCTCCCCCACCCCCTCTATCCATGTTTTTTTATTTCAACATCTGAAACATTCCCACTGAGAAACAAATCTTCTTTCTTTAAATTACAGTTTTAACAATTTGCTACATATTTTGTCAAACCCTACGTGAATTTTAAACTCCATTTTTCGATGGTTACTTTCTATGGCTTTTTTATACACTTTAACGTAACTTGCAACTTCTATTTCGTTCAAATCTTACAATCAATTTTTCACCCATTTCCGGTTGTTCAAACGACTCCAAATTTGACACGCATATTCTTTTCTGGTGACAATACAATTCAGCATAAAAAATTTTCAAAATTCAAATTTTTAAAACTGATTTTCATTTAATTTTTCATCCCGGATAGGGGAGGGTGGGGGACACCTCTTCAGGTTTTCTTCATTTACACATTCTCGTACACATCCGTATCAAAAGGTATGGCTTAAGCATTGATTGCAATCAAAGACTAAAAGAATAAAAATAATATTAAAAAATCTTTTTAAGCATACATTTGTACTTGAAAAATTACAATAAAAAGTAAAAAATAATTTTTGTGCCTCTCATTAAAATAGGAACTCAGGAAATTTTTTAAAAAAAGCAAGTTTGGCAGCGCGCGCGCGCTTAATATTAAATTTTACGATGAAAAACTCATACTTTTAATTTTATGAATTCTTATTTTAATGACAGTCATCAGAAAATTGTTTTTACTTTTTAGTACACTTTTTAAAAATAAAAGTGCACGCTTAAAAAAATGGTTTTTATTAGTGATGTCCGTTGGATCCAGATTTCTGATCCGGATCTGAAAATATCCGGATTCGGATCTAGAAAAATCTGGAACCGGGTCTCGTATCCGGATCTCGGATATTGTATCCAGATTTCGGATCTCGGATCCTTTCAGTGGATGCGTGCTAATTAGGACTAATTAGGACTTAGGAGGACTCAGGCTATCACCATCGCAATAGTCGAGTCGATATAGATTGAGGGGATATGGTACAATTCTAACTACTAAGTAACCGCAAAAGTTCATGCCGTTTTTAATTCCGAAAAACAAAATGATGTACACAAAAAGTAGCGTATCGCTAGTCCCCAAAGTAATCCCCATTGGCATCTAGCACCTTCTGTCTCCAGCTAGTCAATCCCCTGGCTGTAAAACTTGCCGATCTTGGACTCAAAGAAGTCCTTGAGTGCCTTTCGCAGATGTGTATCATTGATGTAGAATTTTCCAGGAAGATGGTTGTCCAGAGAATGGAAAAGGTGATAATTTGTTGGAGCAAGATCTGGTGAGTAAGGTGGATGACACAAAGTTTCCCACCCAAGCCGCTCCATGGTTTCTCTGGCCATCCGCGCCACATGTGGCCAAGGAATATCATGAAGGAAGAGTACTCCGTAGCGATTCACCAATGCTGGCTCTTCTGATAAAATGCCTGTTGCAAACGTTCCAACTGCTGGGAGTACAGGTCCCTAGTGATGGTTTGGCCAGTTGATAGCAGCTCGTAGTGAACCATTTGGCGTCTGTTCTACCAGACATACTAGCCTACGGGGTTCATCAGAAATATCAAATTCTCCCGACCTGAATTTCTAGAACCAATGCCTTGCGGTGCGTTCATTCACTGCATCATCCCAAAAACGCAAGACACATTCGATGATTTGATCCACCTGCTGACAAGCTCACCTTGAGGTCATAAAGCAAACAACACCTAACCATCTCCTTCGATACGTCCATTGTCTTCACTTCTGCATGAGATGTGACTGATGTGAATGCCGAACAACCCTGTATTT
>JAHWFO010005870.1:1981463-2022543 GCA_023313115.1 Rhysida immarginata | reverse complement strand
TATATACGTAAAGTAAAATAAGTTTCCGATGGCAAAGAATCAAGAAATTACAAATAATTCCAACCATTTCTTGCAAGTTATAAATTTTTCAGACTTATTTAGAAATATAACCACGCAGGTAGTAAACAATGTTTCTATTGATAAAATCTGTATCAAAACAGCGAGGCATTTTTTATTCAAAACAACTTTGTTGGACAACTTGGATATTGTAGACAACTTTAGATTGAAGACACATGTATCCCACGCTCACCTATGACGTTATATTCGGAGTCAGGCAAATTAAATAGGAATTATTGGAATTTTAAATCGTGCGTTTCCAGCATTAGCGATTACCAGTGAAACCTTTCGCACGAGCGACTTCGATCTCAGCGCCGGAGCTTCAGCAAAAATCCGCCTTACAACATGGGCGGCACTTAACTGAGCTGAGGTCTTACTTTAAAGTGGGAGCTATTACTTTTCAAAAACGTTTATAAATCCGAAACTGGAAGCATAGTTACGTTGTCTGATCATTCTATAATAGAATTGGCGTGCTTTTATTGAATAAAAACCAATAATTGTGACCAAAGTCCATGAAATGCGTGGCCATGCCGAAACAGGAGGGGGTATGGCCGGCTCGGGAGCTGTTGTACTTACTCTTCTATACTATGTTTAAACTAAAACACTGGCAACGTCACATCCGGTTTGAGATTCGAGGTTCCAGCAACTTCTGATCCGAGTAGAAAGCCGTGGAAGCCAGCCAGTCTCCCCAGCATGTCATGTGATCTGTTTTGGATATAAATACAGCTAACTAAACTCTCCGTCGACAGTTTAGATTACAAATCATAGCGATAATGGGAAAAGGTAAAGATCTAACCGACTTTGAACGTGCCACGATCGTAAATGCGCGACGTGCTGGACGAAACTCTCAAGAGTACATCGAAAATGCTTCACCCCATATAAAACGTCGAGTCAGCGGCATTCTAGTGAAGGAAACTGGTCGTTGATGAGAGAGGCTAGCGGAGGTTAGCTAGACTTGTGCAAGCTAACAAACAGGCCACTGCTGCTCGGACAACCATCTCACAACGTACCACTACACGCATGTTATTGTGGATAGGGTACAACACGCATTCTGTGGACAAAGCAACGCCTTTATTGCACCATTGACGACTGAAAAAAGGTGGCTTGGTCCGACTGAATCGACGTTCTGATGCATAATGTTGATGGCAGACACAGAATTTGGTGCAAACAACACTATGCAAGCCGTTGGGGGGGGGGGGAGTCAGTTTCATGGTGTGAAGAATGTTTATCTGGCATGCGTTGGATCCACTGATACCCCTCGATTCACGTACGTAGTCATCGTAGTCATGTCGACAAGTGCATCATTCATGTTGACAGCTTATCCACAAGCAGATGGATATTTCCAGCAGGATAATGCGCCGGTGACCAAAACAGACATCACCATGGAAATTGATGATGATCTTGGTTACAGGAACATGATGATGACTTTTCTTTGCTGCAGTGGCCAGCCCAGTCGCCCGATTTTTCTATCCGATTAAACAGATTAAACATTTGTGGAATAGCTGGAAAGGAATATGCAGTGCGCAGGAATATTATGTGCACTCTACGCCTACACTCAAATGTTCGAAAACTACTTCATCCTACTACACAATGCCTCAGGAACGCTTTCGGTAACATGTTGAATTCGTGACTCGACGAATTCTGGCTGTTTTCAAGGCGAAAGAAAACACTTAAAGTGATCGGACAGTGTATATCTTACCTTACTATTTTGCGTTTCTCGTTACTATATCCTATAGTTTAAAAAAATTTTTTTTCTCTTTTTTCCCCAGGGAAGTTATGGCCTAAACTTTTGTGGCTTTCACTTTTATTTATTCTGTTTTTATCGGCATTGGTTTACTTTTCTTGCAATTGGTCCAGAAAGAAATATATTTGCCAAGAACCTGATTTTCGACAGGACAGAAATTACCTTATCCATTATGAGAAATGGAAGGAACGTATAGCTTACTCGCTCAATGCTTTAGCCGACAATAGAGAGACCAATCTTAATCTTTTCATCGACTCCTTTGACTTCATCAGGAGGCAACATTTCAATTTCAGGTAAAGGTATTATTGTAATTTAAATATTCAAAACTTAATGTAGAAAATTGATTCAACTTCATTAGCAAAAAGTAAGTTTTGTTGATTGGGCACGAAATGGCTTACCACCTTCACCAATTAAGTTCGATTTAATGACCTTGCCAATTAAGTCCGTGCTATTTGCTGACATCGCAATTCCATTGCAACAAACTACTGTGAAGCATAAAGAAGTCTATTTTTGATCATACGTCTTGGCAAGATTTCCAAAGACCGTTAACTGTTCATGGACGATAACTTCCAAGGATACGTTCAGTAACGATCCGAAAGTCACATTTGGGTGAACGTTGCGAGTTAATCTGTGAAGGACTAATGTTGATGTCTTTTTCGACGTGTTGGAGAACACTTTCCCTTTATGCTGGTCGAGCTATATTTGCAATGTCGGCGCTGCATATAGCAGGAAGCTCATCTCGCAAAAAAAGTTTCAAAACATGGTTTCGTAATAGACTGCGTTAATCTCTACCTTTCCGGAGATGTTGTGAAGCATATACATTGCAAGAAAAACTATACGCTTTGTCACCTCAACTCTGTTACCCGTAAACGAGTATGACCAGACCGCATGAATTCCTGGACCGTATTCTTGCACGCAGTAGTGCTCTAAAATGCAGTTTACAGGATGGCAGACACAGTTATCACACGATAACCTGTCTCCTCTCATTGCGGAAGAGAGAATAAAAGGAATGATCCCATTGATTGATCACTTGTGTCACATGATGCTCGAAGCCAATTAGAAATGGCACTACGTGATAATGCGAGTGAACACCAAACATGTTTACATATTATAAGTGATTCAAAAGTATCAAGTTAAAGTGAGAAAGTTCTTTACTAACTAAAGTTTACTTGCGATCATAAGCTAAAAATAAGACCAAAATGCACACAGACGCACATCGACATACTTTCCAAATTCAGATGTACATGTACATTTCGGTGGTTAACCCTACTTCATCGGCGAATAATAAAATCAAAATTTATACAGACCCATGAGCAATACAAACAATTCGAAGGTCGATATAGTCAAGCGATATTTTTGGTGCTTTTTTCAAGTAAGCCCAGGCCTCGTCTACGCTGGTGACAAACTTCCATCGGACAAATGCTAAATACAGAGGCTTTACAAAACAATGGTGGGGATTCGTAAGCGAATAAAATAACCATTTCACGTCTTACATTTTATGCAATGTATGCCTTTGGGAAGAGCAACTGTCCAAGTTTGAGATGCATTATCCATAGCCCTTCAATGTGTGCACCTTGGTCATACGGTATACATCAACACGATAATCAAATTACCCCCATACCTAATAACAACATGTCCAGCTGTAGTGTAGGAATATCCGACTACGAAGATGTTCGCTATCCGAGTAGTTCGGGAAATGGTTCTTTTATCCACCATCACGATATAAAGATAAAATACTCGTAGTTTGCATCATTTCAGTATTTGCTGACAAGATTATTCTTCTCGCAAAGGGCAGTTACGTACCCCTCCAACCATGAATCCTTCTGGGGGTTTCATTTTTACATAGAGTACACGAACGGTCAGTAAAACGACTTAATTAAAATACATGAATGCCTAGTACTGGACTCTCCAATCCAAAACACATTCATAAATAACCAGTTGAGAATGCGCGGTGCTGCATTAAAAATCAAATATTAAGCAAATACTGTGTAATGGAAAAACCAAAAAGGGAAAACCTATTATCCACAAAGAATAAAATTCAAATACTGGATACGTATTTCCGGTACTAGGTACCCATCTTTAACGGTGAAAGATAAAAGTAAGAAGTCAAAAGAAAAAGAAATCGTTATGTTTTACTTTCCTCCCCGCCTCCCTCCCATTGGCAAGATGTTTCCTTTTGAGCTTCCTCTTGTTTCATTGGCCCATGGCCCATTGTTTTAACCTTTATTCATGAGCCGCTAATATCCCTTTCGCTTAATCAAGGGAGGAGCTTGGCAGTCTGCCCTCTCCCCCTAGTCTATACAAGTATATTCTCTAGCTTTAATGTTTTAACTTCTTTTTTTCTTTTGACTTCTTACTTTTGTCTTATGAAGATGGGTACCTGGTATCTGAAATACATATTCGGTATTTCAATTTTATTATTTGTGTGTTAGAGGTTTTCCATTTTTGGTAGTACTGCATTGTCAGAGCAATGTTAAAAGCGCAAGCCAGTTAAAAGCATCATTCCTTTGCCAATTTTTTCGAATTTTTTTAGTTTGACTTCAGATTCGGATACAGCATCAAAAATTCAGTAAAACTTATAATAGGCACACATATCCTATCTGTTCGGGAACATAGCCCAGGCGAGGCGCAGCCTCCGATGGCGCGCTGTGAGTAAAGGTACTCTTGTCAGTCTGCCGCTGCCATATCCTATCAGTGCCAAATTTCGTTGCACTGACATCATAGACCCGTTACTGATACACACATACACACATTGAATGTGACAGTTAATTGACGTAGTAACGTGCGTCTGTACGATGTCGCAGGTCACGAGCCTTTAGCAGACTTAATTGACCACAGCGTTGTCCATGGTAGGAGGTAATGCCTGAAATGAGGTACTTTCTGTACATCCATGACATTCTGGATCGAGGAATATTGAATGCCCACAGCACTTCAATAATGGAATGTCCGATGCGTCTAGCTCCAGCTATCATTCCGCGTTAACTGTTTGTGTAGCCGTAATCATATTACAAGACGTTTCAGACGACTGCTAATAATCGAATTGACAGCACTGATACCGCTCTGCCTATCTATACACCTTTTACGCCATGTAAGCGACACCAGAAAACTTGCTCCCATGACTTTTGGCATTTAAGTATAATCGGCCTTGGTGGCTCAGCGGTTGCGTGATCACCTCTAATGCCCGAGGACTCGGGTTCGACCCCGGCCGAGGACGACGAGGGTTTTTTCAGGGGGAAAATCTTGAGATCACTCACTTCCTTCGGAAGGGAAGTAAAGCCGTTGGTCCCATGTAGTCGTTTGCCGGCTGCACGTTAAAGAACCTTTGCGAGGCAAAATTTGCGGCCCTTATAACGCCGTCCTGAAATAACCATAGGAGTTGAAAAGGACGTTAATAACAAACAAACGAAACCAAACCACTTATCTATAGAGTATACAGTGAATAGGTATGTCAAACTACACTTTGATCAATAGTTTCCAAGTAAATGTACCTTTGCATTGTAACCATCAATTAATTTGGTGTTAGACCCTCCTATGTTTTTATTACGACCTCTTCTCTCCGAAGAAGTTTTTCCATCAGATTTTAGTAGAACTTTAAAATTTTTATTCGATTCTTCTCGAAGAGCGTTCATGAGTTCAGTCACAGAGGTTGGGCGATGTGGCCCAGTCCATTATTATTGCTCCAATTCATCCCACAGGTGTTATTGCATAGGTGACATTCTATTACGGTATCGTGCTGGAACTCATTGAGCTCTGTTGAGCGACTCATACTGCACCATTATGAATCAGAAATAGGTCCACTAAAGCATGTTTAGAATTATATTATCTTAGACATCAAAGAAATGTAAATGAGGATACATATCATTGTTTTGGTGATGTGTTCGGAAACGTTTGATCATATAGTGTATTAGGATCCAATAAAGTGTTGAGTCAGTCTTGGCCTTCAAAATTGCTTCAATTTGATATTGCCTGGAATAATCGAGCTTCAGGCAGTTGCGATAACAACCGTCAATTCGTCAATATGTGTTTTTTGTTTTGAACAAGCTTATCCTGCATGTGTCCTCATGGAGTTAAGATTCGAATACTCCAAGGAAGACAGTGCACATGTAGGAGTTTACCTTATCAACAAGGATGCAAGATAAAGCTGAATTTATAAAGCTTGCTCTACGAATACTGTTGCTCTAAGAAACCAAGAGCCCTTCGAATTCAGGGCATAGCTTTAATATATCGGCTTGAACAACTGACATCGAGCAGTTAGGATCCATTATCTTATGCTGTTTACTCCATGTTCTGATCCTCCTGGCGTCATGCATCAATCGGAGTTATGATTAATCGGACAGCGTATTAATGGTCCCTCTTCAGTCCTCTTTAGTCCAGTTTCCATATCCTTTTATCCATTGTAGACGACTATAGACGTTTCAACGGAATGGGTAACCTACTTTTATCTAATTCGTGACATTGCATTTCGAGTGATTTAAGCAGAAATGCAGGCACTAACTGCTACTATACAGGGTGTTTGGAATCAAGGGAACTTTAACAGAGAAGTTCGAAATTACCGTCGTTTTTTTCCCAGACAGAAATCCAGTTGCTACGGCCAATTCTTGGAGAAATTTGCGCAAATAGTCTTGGATGATTGGTCACCCTTCAGGAAGTAAACAGTTTAACCCTTCAACTACTTCTCACTAATCTCAGTCGTCAATCAGCAGAATGATTTCGGACTTCGATGCATTCCTCCTTCGATAAAGTCCTGCTCAAAGAAAGAGAAAAGAATAAAGGATTCGCTATGATTCACTGTTTTCCGACTATTAGAGGTCATTTTACACAGAGTGGTAATTTCATGAATGGTTGCACTTCTGTCCACTTTTATAGATAATTAAGTGAACGTTGCCCATATCGATATCATCTACAAAGTGTGTGCTTTATCAGGCCAATTATTGAACTTTCTTGATACATTTGTTCCTGAAAAGGTAAATCTTGCCATGCTTGAGATAATCGCATCAGTCATCTGAGCACATAAAATCATCCCTCTTTCGAAGTCGTTTAAATCAAGTGTCTTTCTCGTTTTACAGAAATATAATCTTCAGACGCGTGGACAACCTCAATTTTAACCTCATTACAATTTTTTTATCAGTGAGATCTGAATTTCCATTCGTCCATTGCATTCTGATTTTTATGGTACTTCTTAGAAATCTAAAGTTGTAATGAAATAGTTATTCAAGAGTTGCTTATTTCCAACTTTTAATAAATCATTATCGTAGACCGGAACATACGAGGAGATTTCAGAAAATAACGCCATTTTTTTTCAAAGAAAATTACAAAACATACAAGTAAACAATTAAGTGCATCTGAAACCACATGTGTCTGGCATTTTATGTTTGCCTCTTTGTAATGTAGCCTACGAAAAAGACAGACCGGGGCACTTAAAAGTCACAAGACCAAAGTAGATCGCGCAACAATCCAATCCAAATTGGATTTCAACAACCAGTGTTTTTTTTCGTTTGTTGGAAATAATGAAGATTGGATTGTTGCTCGATCTACTTTGGTCATGTGACTTTTAAGTGCCCCGGCCTGTCTTTCTAGTTGGCTTTGAGATAGGGCCATAGCAACACCTCCTGGACGGAAACGTCATACATTGTTACATCATCTTTAGTCGACCAAATTTAGAGCTTATTATTGGTAGAAATTACTAGTAGAAATGGGTTAACAATGGTCGACTAATGATGATGTAACCAGTGGTGTGCTGGAAGCCTGCTCGCACCGGCTCGCTCGAGATTTTTCGTGCCGCTTATTTAATTTCGTAATATTTTGCGAGCCGTTTGTTGAATTCCAAAGACATGAAAAATTACAAATAATTTTATTTTTTATACATTAATTCATGTGTTAGGTTCAACTGAGTAGTTGTGGAGCCGGTTAAAAATTTGCCAGCACACCACTGGATGTAACCATGTATGACGTTTTCGTTATCAGGCCTTCTGTCTAGGTGGTGTTGGCCGTAGCCGACAAGAAAGACAGGCCTGTACATCCTAGAGAGAAGGCCTGCGGACAAAAGATGCATACATTGTTACATCATCATCAAGCGGCCAAATTTAGGGCTTATTATTGGTAAAAATACGATTAACAATAGCCGCCTTATGATCATTTAACAATGTGTACATGTACACCTTTTGTCCACAGACCTCTGTAGGGGTGCGTTCACTTATTCACTTGGAGTCACTCCCGTTGCATCGGAGTGACTTGCATCTACTTGGAGTGACTCCCGTGACTCTTAGCCATTCGGATTCCGTTTCTTTATTCGCTTTGAGTCATTTGGTCTCCGTTTCTTTATTCGCTCGGAGTTAACTCCCTTGACCTCCAACATCAGGACATGCTCGGAGTCATTCGGAGTTTGTTTCTTTATTCGCTTGGAGTGCGACTCGGGTTAACTCATGACCACCGAGAGAGAAGGCCTCCGCAATGAAACTGAATACATTGTTACATCATCATAGATAGTGCAAATTCAGGGCTTATTATTGGTAAAATACGAATAACAATGCACTATCTATGTGATGCAACAATGTATTCAGTTTCATTGCGGAGGCCTTCTCTCTCGGTGGTCACGGTTAACTCCCTTAACAACTTTCAAGTTGGAATCATCGGAGTCAAAAACTTTAATAAGAAAGACGCCACAACAATGAAGAGTGCCAACAAAGTTGGCACTTACGAAGATTAATTTGTTACAATGAGATAACGTTTGCCAGCGTGCTTGTTAGGAGCCGTAGCAACTACACAAACAAGAGAAGACTTTATTTTTTCAAGCTGGAGTCATCGGAGTCAAAAGCTGGCGCATACGTTGTTTAACCATCAACATGGCCGCCTTTATCTTTCGAAAGTGCACGATCACAGCCTATCATAATTGGTTAGCCTCCCATTGTTGTAGGCTATGGAACGATACAAACGAAAATTTAGCTTTAATTGATCGAAAGTTTGATTCGAGAAAATTTCTTCGGATTATTAATTTTAAATGCTCAATCTCAGTTCCATCTTTACGCATGGACCCAGAGCCCCTTGATCCAGAGGCCACTCTAGCCTGTGATAGTAAATTAAAATTACAATTATGACCAGAACTTTGTTTTTTTTAGAAATAATAAAAAATATATTATTCTTTATTCTTGTTGATAACCCAAAGTAGTTTACAAAATAACTTAATCTTAAAGGTCCCCATATCCAAAAATGCCATGGGCACTGCTCATGCTTTTCTGATGCCTCCGGAGATTGCGAAGAGGGAAAAAATATCTTGAATCGTTCACAAGCAGTGTTGCCAATTTAGCAGGTGTGTGTCCAATTTAAAAGCGCATTTTCATTGTTTTGTGCATTATACATTAATTAACGAAGTAGTATAATGTGTTGTTTATTAATGATTGATTTTATACTCATTTATAAATGCCGAAACAATATCATTCATGATCCTTGGATAACGCCGCAAATCTTGGTGTTAATAAAAAAGAAAAACGCACTCTCTCGCAAATCTCGGCGAAATCCTTCCTCTAAGACTTTAGCTATTTTTAAGAAATTTTCAAATGACTTGAAAAATAAATTTAAAAAATCAAAATCAAATTATTGCTATTCCCTGTTTCTCCGGCTTAACTCTAGTAATGACAAGTGGCATGCGTTAAAGCATCTGTCTCGGGGTTGCGATCCTTATCATTCACCTTTTAATCAAACCGATCAAATAACAACTTCAGCTCTTACGGACTTTCTCCAAACTTTGTTACCCTCTTCTTCTGTTTCTTTACATCGTCCAAATCTAACCTATCCTTATTCTGTTTCGAGCTCTGTTCCTGTTTTTTTGCCTTTCCTGCAACGGTCGATGAGGTTTGTTCGGTTATATTTCACCTGAAATCTACTTTAACACCTGATCCTTTAGATTTTCAGTCAGAAGTCATTATAAATCTTCGTTTTGCTATAGCTAATCCTCTCACAGTAATTTTTAACCATTCTTTAAGTACTGAAACCTACCCTGAGGCCTTTAAGTTGGCGCGTGTTACACCCATTTTCAAGAAGGGCCACCCCCAACAATTTGCCAACAATTGGCCCGATTGCCGCCCTCTCCACCTTTGCAAAAATATTTGAAAAGCTTTACTTTCGCGCTTGTCACAATACGTTTACGACTATGGACTTATCAATACCTGTCAACATGTAATCTCCCCAAAAAGAAACTTGCTATGAACTTTTGGTATACGCATCCATTGGAATGGTTTCTATCAAGTCCGTAGCGGCAATATTTATTGATTTCGCAAAGGCTTTCGACTCTTTATTTATTCCACTATTATTGCACAAATTGGCTACTTTTTATAACATTCGGGGTCCTCCCTATGCAAGGCTCTCGAATTTTTTATTTAATAGAAGGTATTTTATGTCAGAATATGAATATCTTCTATCAATTTGATTAGAAATTCAGGAGTACCTCAAGGGTCGGTCCTCTCTCCCTTACTATTTAACCATTTTATCAATGATCTACTGACGATTTTTTCTACCGCTTCTTTTGTTAAGGTTATATTATATGCCGATGACGTCGCCCTTTTATTGCCAACCCTGGTATTCTCTGTTTTTTGTCTTCTCTTAATGAGTCACTCGATAGGTTAAAAGCATGGAATGCTGCAAACCATTTAGTAATAAACTAGTATTAACCCACTTTTTGAAAACGAAAAAAAAATTGATTGATTGGTTGACTATTTTTTCATAATTTAATAAACATACAAAACGGTTCTATGCTTCATAATAAAAAAAAATAATAGTGTTAAGGTCAGTTTTAAAAACGGGGAAAAAACATTGGGACAAAATTCTTTTGTTCAATAAGAGAAAAATTAATTTAAATATCTGCACTGCAAATAAATTGTTTAAAATTGGTGAGAAATTAAAACAAATTACTTTTTAAAATTTGGAATCAGAAAATTTTTCGAAGAAAGGCATGACGGAAAGACATTGAATTGGTTCAATAACAATGCTATTACAATAGGACTCATTTAAAAGGGTTAGGAAGAAAGCTTCACTTTGTGAATAGGCCTTCAATACTTTTTACTTTTCTTCTTATATTTCCGGTTTTTTTCAAATGCGAGCCAAAAACATTGAGGATAGATGAAAAGCATTGGGACAGTACTCCAGAAACGTACGCGGGTGGACAGAATAATAGGAACACCTTTCGATTTAGACGTTTTGTCGAATATCTAAAAAAAATACTTAACGAATAATCTTGAAACTTCAGGGGTGTAAAACGCATGTTACACCTCATATATTTCAGCGAAAGATTTGTTCCAAAGGGACAAAAAATTGAACAAATTGAACAAAAAAAGTAATGTTTGGGATCACCCTGTAAAAAATAATATTTGAAATGCGTTGTGTCTGTAGCATATAATTAGGAGGCTTATTTTACTTATCTGTGTTCATTTGTATGAGAATAGCACGTATACTCATGGAGATATAAAGGTTTCTTAAAAAAAAAGAAATTTTTTTTGTAATTTTTCTGTTTTATAACATGCAGTTTATAACATGCAGGGTTTTCAACCCAATGCAATATCATTTTCAAGGAACTTGACAAACTACAGAGAGAGACAAAACCCTGCAATCAGAATATTAATTTATTAATATTTGATGAAATATGAGCATTTATACTAAATAATGTTTATCTGCGCATGTGCAAGCGTTACCAAAATGTTTTTGCATAATTTATTAGCCCCTTATCGTTTTGATTGAGAGCTACTTTCATAAAAAGCTCAAGCAAATATCGTAAAAATTCAGAAAGATATCGCCGATAGAATGAGTTGAATTTCAGTTGCACTCAAACAATACGATAAAAGGCTTCCTCCAAATTTTTATTTTTGGACTGGACACCGGTATCAACTTCTCGTTAAGCTGATATGAACTCAATATGAGGTCTATATGCCTTTATATTTTAATGAATATTCGACAAAACATCTAAATCGAAAGGTGTTCCTATTATTCTGTCCACCCCCTGTATTTTCTAAGTCAGCGGTTCGTTTGCTATTGTTGGTGGGAGCTCTACGGGCTCAATCAAATTAACAAAACCCATTAGAAATAAAACCATGACGTTACAAACTGATCTACGCACACAAAATTCTATTGACATACATAAAAACTGAATTTTTGAAAAAGAAAAATATTTAACCCTTACTGCCATTGCCAGAACGGGTTTTTTATCCTGGGCAGTAAAGGGTTAAAGTAAAAAAAAAACTACAAAACTGGAACTAACCCTCCCCCCTTTCCCACCCCAGCGTCTCCTACACGGCCAAAATAAACAATAAAAGGTGATTTAGATGCATCTCTCACAGGAACCGAGTCTATAAAGGGGATTGTTTTAATAGTGAATTATTATTATAATAACTGGATTGATTAATTGTGTCCATTTTCAAATTTTCTGTATTGTATTTTTTGGTTTTTAGTGTGTTCGTTGTTAAAGGTTCATTTTTAACTGTTTTCGTTCACACTTAAATAAATAAATATTTAAATTAAAATTTTAAAATTATTTTAATTAATAATAAATTTAATAATTAAAAAATGGGATTTTTATGCGGATATTTTTACTTTTTTTCAAGTGGGGAAAAACTAAAATAAAAATTTATTGAGTTTTTTAAGTGAATATTTCTTATATAATTTCTCTGACACGTCTGAAGACAATCAAAGGAAATTTTAGTGAAAAACCATAACCTCCTGATTCTCAAATCGTTTCTCATTCTCGGTAATGTCAATTTCTCTTCTAATGCTAAAAGCAATTCTATCCTCATTGCATAAAATTTGACAATAATATGTGTAATTTAGTTTCTGACATCTCTATCGCATTAAAAATTCCATGATGGTCTTTGGGGGCTCTGTGTTCATTAGGAAATACAGATTGGCCATATACATGAATGGGACGGTTGTTACCATAGACAACATGATGAAATAAACAACCCCAGTGAAACGTTGATTTTGCCTCGGATGTTAAATTGGCATTTATTTAATGTTGTGGAAATTTGGTCTGAATAAAATCAACATTGAAAATTTTTGTAAAACCTGATGCTGAAAAGTCTAAATCAATCAAAGAACAATTATAGTTTCCAGGGTTTGCAGCATTTTCTTCTGCCAAAATGCTAAGAATGTTGGTGTTAATAATTTCTTCAAATTTTGTAATCACTGACACAACAGCGAACCTCAGAGCTATGAAAAGTTTTTGCACTACCTATTAAATTTATGGACACAGCACAATACAGGCACCGAATGACTCAGTTTCTATTCGCGTGCTCATGAGTAATTAAATCAGAAATATTTCAAGAAATAAAGCATTCAATAAAGTTTCGTTTTTTTTGTTTTTTTTTCATTTAGAGTTTTTCTTGGGAAAAACTCCCCGTTTTTAAAACGGGATTTAACCCTCGTAACTGGCTAAGAAGTAAAATTTTTAGCTGCACAGAGTGTTTATTTTCTTTTAAAAGAAAAACACTACTTTGTCATTTTCCCATATTTTATACAGGATATCATTAATGACTTGGGATTAATAGAATTTGTCCCCATCAGTTAACTGAAATTTTACTAACCAGTTTCTGTACAATAACAAATATTTTGATCGTATTATCTAGTCCAGTTAGGAGACTAAAATTGTGACCAAAAGTTAAATGACTGTCTTTACTATCGCATATAAAGATTACGTGACACTAACTCAAACAATTATTATCTATATTTTTATTCATGTTTACATACATTATTTGTTGTTGCAAATAGAGTTTAGTTTTTTTATATGAAACCCTAGGGCATTAAAATAGCCATTAAAATAAAAATTTGGCATCTGAACAATAATGGACAACAAATTACTACATTAACAACAAAAACTACAATAACATAAAGAACTCAGCTTAATTTTTTATAAGGACATATACAGGAAAATAAAAATAAATAACATATTTATTTACATAGGATATCACTCATGCGCCTTTAGGATACATGTTTTCAAGAATTCATTTCTCATATTCCCCCAACAAAGGGCGTCCAGTATTCCTTTGGCAATAATAATTTTCATAAAAATCTCTTTCCACGCTTTGTTGCTTTATTTACAACAATAGTATAGTTACGTTACTGTGGTGGTAAACATCAACACGAGAAAGACAGGCTTCGGCACTGAAAAGTCACCTAACCAAGATAGGTCTAGCAACAATTCAACCTTCATTATTTCCAACAAAAGAAAAAAATACTCATTGTTAAAATCCAAGATGGAAACAATGAAAGTTGGATTGTTGCTCCAGACTACTATGGCAACACCTCCTAAAAAGAAAGCCAAACAACTGAAACGTCATACATTGTTACATCATCATATTTCGACCTTTGTTAACCGTATTTCTACCAATGATAAGCCTTAAATTTGGTCGACTTATGATGATGTAACAATGTATGCCGTTTCAGTTGTTTGGCTTTCTTTCTAGGAGGTGTTGACTATGGTCAGGTGACTTTTGAGTGTCCAGGCCTGTCTTTTTCGTTGGCTACGAGATAGGGCAACTTTACGGATTATTATTAGTAGAAATTGGGTGACCATCTACAGCAGTCGTTAATCCAGATGAGTTAAAGGACTCAAGGATATTATGTGAGAAACGAAAATAAAATATGAATAACAACGCCCTATCTATGATGATATAACAATATATTACGTTTCATTGCGGAGGCCTTCTCTCTCTCGGTGGTACGCAATGGGACGATAAAGGGGATATGTACGTAAAAAAGGAGATGGAGTAGACGTTCCATGAAATCTCTCAAATAAATGAAGTTCTATGTTTTGGTTGGGTTTTGTTTTTTGATCCCGAGAAGGGAATAGGAATGTATGGCAGAATATGGTTGTCTTTACTTGTACTGCGAAGGCGTTGACTTTTGGTTTTGATTGCGCATTGGACATTAACTTGCATTGATATACTTCTTTTTTGTATTTCGCATAATTGATGCTGGAAACTTATCCCGTTGTTGAGACATTTACTTTCAGTGAATTTTGATGCGCCCAAGATAAGAAGGATATTGAGTTATCATGTAGTATCACAAGAACTGATTTGACGTGCAGCTGAAACCATAATCATAGAAGGGAAGTAGTGAAACTCCGTAGTTCTCTGTGTTCCCCGCATGATGGCGTCACTGCTGTTTTGGCTTCAAGCTTATTTTCCTGTTGACAAAGTGAAAAAATCTAGAATGAATAACAACACATCAAAAATAAAATTTCAATTGTGTATTTATTAAACTTTATTGCCTTTTCTTATTAATAAATTTAAAACAGAATTATACTCTTAAAAATAAATAAGAGTTCAAGCATAATCAGAGAAAGAGTTCAAATATTAAGAGAGCATTTTTGCAAATTTTTTATTTGTTTTACTTTTCATTGCATTACAAACATCTCTCCTCAGTTCTCTAGCCAGAAAATAAAAACTAGTCTGGATATTAAGCAAAATACTAGGTGAACAAAATACAGTCGCTCAACACTTAAATTCCCGTGGTCACTCCTTACAGAACGTTAGTCTTTATATTCTTTATAACAACTTCCATAACAAAAAAGAAAGAAAGCAATTCGAGTACTTTCACATGTTGAATTTAGTAGTTATCTCCCAAAGTATCAAAAATTAGCATTATAAATCACTTTCATGAGGAAAAGCAAATAAAAGGCATGTGTCAGCATACAAAAGACAGAGCAATTCCAGGATGGCAAGCTACACTGTTTCTGAAATAGTCAACATGATCTTCTGCTTTGGATTGTGATTGTTGGTGATCCGTTCATCGGATTTTGGAAAAAAAAAATTTGTTTTGTTTCGGAATCTCATGCTGAGCAAGACTTCAATTGGAATTCTTCGTGTATCTGTTACGGTTTTTAAGATAGGATTTGAAGGTGTCCTAATTTGCATATTTGGGATGATGAAAAGTGCACCATGGGATAGGTCACTCACAACTTCCTATTCATTGAATTCATCGAAATTGATATATATGCTTCGGTTACGAAAATAAAAGGGGGAGGGGGACTCATTTTTGTATCCACCCTGTATATACAGGGTTATTACAAATGATTGACCCGATTTCATAAATTCATTGTAGCTTTATTTTTTAACATATTGTCACCAAACTTTGCAGACATATGGAAAAACAGAATTTTTTTTTTGCATAATACAAGTGCTCCTCTATTGATTCTCCAGACATCAAGTCTATAATTAAGTTCATCGCACACCTTGTCAAGCATGTCCCTATCAATCTTTTGAAAAGCACTGTTGATGCGAGCTTTCAGTTCTGGTAGGTTTGTTGGTAGAGGAGGCGTAAACGCTCATTCATATTTCACATAACTCCATACAAAAAAATTGCAAGCGGTTAGAGAATGATATGAATGAAACCCAAGTACAACAAAACAGCTCACTGTTATGCTCTCGTGGCATAAATCAGAGGCAAACTTGCAACAAAAAAAACTTTGAGTTTTTCCATACGTCTCAATGTTTTGTGACAATACGTCAAAAATAAAGCTACAGTGAATTTATTAATTCGGATCAATCATTTGTAATAACACTGTATAAAATGAAAACCATTAGACATACCGACTTCAAATTTACAGTGGACATTCATTAATCAATGCGACACTGATTGATCCTACAGCAAATGTTCGAAGTGGTCCCCATTCTCCTGCTTGCAAAAACGAATGGACGGCATATAATCTTGGAACTGAATATGTTAGGTTAGGTTAATACCGTGTGTCTCAGAAGTCGAGTGCCTTATGAAAAGTTTATGAATGTTGGCTTTATATTCTCACGGTTTCGCAAGCTTATCGTTCATGTTCAAAATGTGCACCATGCATTCGAAGACAATGTCTCACACGATCCTAAATTTCTTCTGTCACGCGTAAAAGCGTAGCTGGTGGAATGCTGTGTAGGTATTGGCGATTTTTCCTTTAAGGCATCCAGATTTTCGGACTGTGTCCGAAACACTGTTGTTTCATGTAGCCCCAAAGGAAAAAGTCAAGTGGTGTAAGATCTGGTGAACGTGGAGGCCAACTGATTGGGCCACGTCGCCCAAACCAATGGTCCGGAAACATGTTGCTTAGTTTTTGACGAGTCATCAGTGCATAATGTGATGTTGCTCCATCAAGCTGAAACCATATCCTTTGCCGGGTACACAAAGAAGTATCAGCTCCACATGTTGTTCCGGTGTCAGCATTATTCCTCTACTTCACTATTTCACCTACAAAATCAAAGCAACCAATTAATCCAATTGGCACGCGACTTTTGAGACACACGGTATATACAGGGTGAGTCGAAAGTCTGTTACCACTCTTCCTATCTTGGATACCAATGTAGTTATGCAAATTCCAATACAAGGAATGAATAGGAACTTGAGGGTGCTCTACCTGACGGAGCACCTTTCATCATCTCAAATATGTAAATTAGGACACATCCAGATTCCAATTGCACATTTGTTCAATAGCAAATTCCAAACAAACCAAAATCCGATGAGCGGATCACCCATAATCCTCATTGCAAGCTTTGTAACATTAAAACCTTGATTCCTGTAAAGACTGAGGCAAGGGATATGACCATAGGAGGAAACAAGAGCAACAGAGTCCAAAGATCCTGGGTTCAAGTCTCGGAAGTAACCACCCAGTGTTTTTTTTCTTCTGAATACCATTTGCCAAGCATGCAAATTATTTCATGCACCATC
Organism: Rhysida immarginata; assembly: GCA_023313115.1. Classification (NCBI taxonomy): domain Eukaryota; kingdom Metazoa; phylum Arthropoda; class Chilopoda; order Scolopendromorpha; family Scolopendridae; genus Rhysida; species Rhysida immarginata. Next base: position 2,005,058 of record JAHWFO010005870.1, on the reverse strand, counting down.
CTCATCCTGTTCTGGAAAGTTCCACAATTTAACATAAAATCACCAATTACCTGTGCAATTGGTATAAAAAGGCATGTTATAAAAATCAGACCAAAGCAAGATGGCACAGTACACTAATCAGGAAATGATCAACATGTTCCTTTGCTTTGGTGAGGCGAGGCAAGATTATCATACAACAACTAGGCATCGTCGAAATGTCGTGCTGAATTATGTTATGGTGCTAGTGGACATCACATTGAACACTATCTGGATTGATGGAAAGACTGACTTTGTATCAAATGACTGTTTGTAAGCAACAAACAGCAGAAGAGTGAATTGTCCTGTTGCCGAGCTTGCAATGAGGATTGTGGGTGATCCGCTCATCGGATTTCGGTGAACTTTTATTTTTTTTTGTTTGGAATTTGCTGTTGAACAAATGTGCAATTGGACTTTTTGTGTATGTCTTACGGTTTTCGAGATAGAATTTGGATGTGTCCTAATATGCATATTTGAGATGATGAAAGGTGTTCCATCAGACAGAGCACCCTCAAGTTCCTATTCATTTCCTGTATTGGAATTTGCGTAACTACATTGGTAACTAAGAAGGAAAGGGGTAACAGAATATATACAGGGTGTATCTGAAACCCTGTCACAAACTTTTAGAGGAGGTAGTATGGATGATTCTAAGCAAAAACGTTCATATGAACATGGGTTCGAATTTGAACAATAACCGAGAGATGAACAGAAATAAAAATGCCGCCATCAGGATCAATAAGTTAATAACTCCGATTCTATAAAAACTAGGATAATGAAGTTTGGAAGAATAATAGGGTACATGCAATTGTCTATAACTTTAAGATTTGATCAAATTCCAACGACTAGTTTCCGAGTTACGCAGTCAACTTCGTAACACATGCACACATGCTCACATGCTCACACTAACCATCAGGTGTTACGATTTTGACTACGTAACTCGTAAACTACTCTTTGGAATTCAAATAAATTTTAACAGTATACACAGTTTTATGTACCCTATCATTCCTCCAAACGTCATTATCCTAGGTCTTATAGAACCTGAGTTATTAACTTGTTGACCCTTGTGGCGACATTTTTATTTCTGTTCATATCTCGGTTATTGTTCAATTTCGAATCCATGTTCATATGAACGTTTTTGCTTAGAATCATCCATACTACCTCCTCTAAAAGTTTGTGACAGGGTTTCAGATACACCTTGTATATTTGGGTGAACTAACTTTTGGATAACCCTGTTGTATGGTACTATTTTTTTCTTTCATACAATTTACTCTCTCAAAAAGGTCACTTTCTATTGGGGCGCCTTGCATAAAATACTACAATATATATTATACTAAATTTCTATAGCTGCCGCCACGTAAGTTAAATGATCTTTTTGACATGCGCAGTAAGTCATCTCATCAATATACTTTGTCTGGATTTTACCCATGATGCACTTGTTCTACTCTAGTAAAGGCGGAGATATCGTTGAAACGTGGAAAGCCTATTAAAAGTCAAAATATAAAACAAATTGCTTTCGAATCGATTATTCTGCGTCATTTTTTAATTTATTAATTTATTAATTGCATTTATCTATTTAAAAAAAAACGAAAATGGAAACTAAATATAAATACGAAAACAATGTTTCGAAAACGAAAGCGGATGCTTTCATGGAATAACTAAGCGATTTACTTCCCGTTAACGTCTATTGGCTGGCGTTAGAAATGACGTCATCCTGTCGTTCAACTTATGTGGCGGCAGCTATAGATGCTTTTGAAATCACAGTTTGCAGAATATTTATGTATTATCAGAAAATTTTTCAATATCACTAGTCATTCCTTAATAAATTATAATGTTTTTTTCTTATTACAGCTTTGTGTTGGATAAGCCAGAGTTCTGCGCTAGCACAAGTCGAGTTAGGATTTTGTTTGGCGTTCTATCGTCACCTCAGAATTTTAAAGCCAGACGAGCCATTCGTCGGACATGGGGATCGTCTGTCAAAACCAATCTCGTAAAGCTGGTGTTTCTCTTAGGCCATCCCCTCAATGACAGTCTTCAGGAGCAAATCTTATTAGAGGATAAACTTCATCATGATATTCTTCAAGGAAGCTTCGCAGATAATTACGACAGTTTGACATTAAAACTATTGATGCTCTTTAGGTGGGCAATAATTAACTGCTTCAACAGTCAGTTTATAATGAAGGTGGATGACGATGTGTTTATTAATGTCCTGAATCTCATAAATGTATTGAAAAGGTACAGTAGTAAAAAATGTGCTTTAATAGGATGGAGGGTTAACGAGGGCACTGTAGAAAGAAATCCCCAAAAGAAATGGTTCATACCCAAAGTGTTATACGAAAAGGATACCTATCCGGCTTATTTGGCTGGACCTGGATATGTAATGTCATACGACAGCATATTACCGTTATTTGAATCGGCTTTAGGAGCGTCCTACATTTCTATAGAAGATGTTTTTGTCACCGGGATTTCTGCAGTGAATGCTGGGATTGATCGGTGTCATGCCGAGGAAATGGACACAAGACCAGTAAATAATTTCGATATTTGTTCGGTTTATTGGAGGACTACTATTCATCAAGTAGCTGAAATAAATATGGAACATTTATGGATGGATCATTTATGCAATAAAAAGTGTTTAATGCGGTAATATAAGAACGAATCTGCAAAGACCTAATGAATTTTAACTTTTTTTAATTTTTGAATTAGTTCCTCATAGGCAAAGCATAAAGACTTAAGAATTATGTGATAGTGTAAGTATGAGAATAAAACATGTGTTTTCATAGAATGGTATTCATATGTTCTTGCTTTCTTAAACAGCCAACAATTTACAATTCTCTGTATCAGAATAAGGTAAAGTAATCTAATTTTGAAAATAAAGTTGAAAATTTTGACATTTTTTGTACATACTTGTTATATTTTAACGTAGCATATCGGAATAAATGAGAGAAGAATATTATTAGCAAAGAATGTTGATAAAATGGGATAATTTTCATTTCGTATAGCCTATATATTCTGTCGAAAAATATTCTACGAAATTATTTAAAATTGGGCCATGTGAGTTGCACACTGACTCTCTACTCATTTCAGTGGGAGGTGTTCACAGTTATTGCATAGAATGGTAAAAACGAAAATGGATAGAATTACTGTTGTACGGGCTTTTCTTGGAATTGATAGTTCTTAGAGCTTATCATTTTATTGAAAATCTTTAAAAATGGGCAGCAACTGTAGATAATGGAGAGTTAGCAGATTACTGAGAAATTAAACAAATTAAAGAAATTCGGGAAAGATCTTATTCTGAGAGCCCAGCTAGGAGTATCACCTTACTTAAGACAGCGCAGCTGGCCGATATCTCGAAAGGCCAGATCTTTGAAGTGCTTAATTCGCAGAAGCAGAACCCGCAATGTTTGTCGCAACGTCTCGTATAGTGTGGATCGAAAAGAATCGTGCAGAACCGTGATCGACGGCGTGCAGTGACAACGAAGGTCTACAGTGCAGCAGTTGACGGAAGACTTCAATGAAGGTTCGTCCTAACCCATATTCACTAAAACAATGAGTAGGGAATTGAAGCGAATAGGAATGGTGAGCCGAGCGCCTGTCCGGAAGCTCGAATTAAAACGAAAAACGGAAAAGTTCGCCTGGAGTGATGTAAACAGCGGCGTGGCTAGACAACAGATGACTGGAAAAGGGATGTGATCGGACGAGTAACGCTGCACGTTATTCTTTACCGATGGCGGACAAGTAAGCTTAATGGCAGCAGGCCCTTGAAGTAAGAGACCCATCCTGCCTTGTCCCAATAACTCAAGATTCTGGTTGGATTGCCATCATACGGGGCATGTTTTTATGGTTCGACAAGGACTTTCTGATATTCCTTGAAGGTCAGGTGATAGCCTAGGACTACCTGAGTGTTGTTGCCGATATCGTTCGTCCTGCGATGTTGCACGCTTTCGTTGCTTGTGGCGGATCCTTCATGGATAACAATGCTATAGTCTGTCATGCAAGAGTAGTTTAGGATTGGTTCTCTGAGCATGACAGTGACTTGGACTGGCCTCCACAGATCTCTGATCTTAATCCAATACATTATGCTTTGGATTTGTTAGAGAAATGCATCTGTCAACAGCAGCTGAAGATCTCTTTGATGAATGCATGAGCATCACTTGAACGTAGAATCGATGCTTAACCGTATACATGTTGCCATTCAAATAACGGAGACCCTACAGCTTATTGAACCGATCTGTCTAATTCTTTGGCTGAGTAATATATAATTATTTTTTTAAACTAACGATCTTAACAAAAAGAACGAAATACTTCCTTTTAGCGTCTCATAGTATCTTAAACAGTTATTTACATGGTAATTTTATTATTTATATAATAAATTCCACGGCCTGGACTGAGTCAGCATGTTTGAGTTACCGTCGCGATACTGTAATTACTATTCTGTCGTGGTCGTAGAAGTATACTACTCCTGGACAAAAGTATTTAATAGAGAGAGGCTTTTCATACTAAACGAAAGTTACATCAATAAATCACGAATAACGAACACCAGATAAAATAAATCAGCATGCATTTATTCAATTAAATCAGTATCCTCAAAATGAGGCCAATGTTATAGACCAGTGTATAAAAATAGTGAAATTACAGAATATTCAAACATCGAGTAGATTGGACAAAAGTATTTAATACATTTATCAACTGAATAAAAGTATTTAATATTTTCTATTTTTTAATTTTCTACGAAATTTGTTAATTCAATTTACCCCTCCAAACGAGTGGAATAGTCTATGTTAATACGGAAAAAATGTTGCTGTGAACTTTTACATTTCTTACCAAGAAGCATGGGCAAGAAACGTGAACTTTCAATTGAAAGCAAACAACTGATTATAAAATTATGGAAGGAAAAGAAAACGCAAGCAGAAGTGGCAAGTATTGTTGGCTATAGTCAAGGAACAGTTTCCAGTATCATAAAACGCTTTCGAGATGAACAAGTGTTGACCAACAAGAAAGTAGTGGTCGTCCGAGGAAAACCACGACTAGACAAGATAGGATTTTGAAAAAAAACTGTCTAAAAATGCGCAGAGCTTCGTCGAAAGAGATGAACAATGTTTGGAAGAGACATCATGCCCATTGCTCAAGCGCACCTTAAGACGACGCCTAGCTGAAATGGGTTTTAGACGAGCAAAAGCCAAGAAGAAACCCTTCTTGATAAATCACCAGAAAACGAATCGTTGGAAATGGGCGAAAGACAAGCAAAATTGGTCAGAGGATGAATGGAAGCGAGTTTTTTCAGCGATGAATCTTGTGTGTGTCTTGGAGTTGGGGATGGAGGCAAATTTTGCGTATGGCGACGTGCGAGAGAACAGCTACATGCAGATTGTGTCAGAGGTACTTTGAAATTCCAACAAGGAATCATGGTGTGGGATAGCATAACGGCCAAAGGTCCAGGTCGCTTATGCATCCTGAAAACAACAGTTACGAAGGATGTTTATAGTGACATCTTAGATCATTTTCTAATTCCAAATATGGACGATTCATTCGCTGATGATGAAGACATCATCTTTCAAGATGATAATGCTTTATCTCACCGTGCAGGTGTTGTCAAACAATTTTTGCAAGAACACAACATTCAGACCATGGATTGGCCATCTAACAGCCCGCACTTGGGCCCAATTGAAAACATTTAGTGCATCCTGAAAAAAGTAATTGATGCCAAACACCCTACCAACCTTAACGAATTGCGGAAAGCCATTCGAGATAGTTGGTAGCAACTTGGTGTAACTCAGTGTGCTAAACTGTATGAAACAATGCCACGCCGAATTGCTGCAGTCTTGAAAGCAAAGGGTGGTATTAAACAGTATTGAAAAACTATTTATAAGCCTAGTAGATAAATTTGATTTTTTTTCTGCTTATTAAATATTTTTGTCCAGGTAACAACCGTATTAAATACTTTTATCCCGTATGCCTTAAGTGAAATTGTGTACTCTATTTTTTGTTACCGATGTACAACTTTTGTCTCATTTTGAAGATATTTATTTTATTTAATAGTGTATGCTGTTTTTTTTATTTGGTGTTAGATTATTCGCGATTTATGTTGATACATCTTTCGTTTTGTATGAAGAGCCTGCCTCTATTTAATACTTTTGTCCAGGAGTTGTCAATAATTAGTAAATACATCTAGAGACATGACCTCCTCCAAAACTTCCTCCAAAATCTATTTCCAGTTGTCATTTTTTCAAAGTAATATAAACATGCCCTACTGGATTCATTTGTGATTCATAGTGGTGGAATATTTCATCATGCTCAACTGGGCTAGCTATCAACTGGACTACCGCGGATACTCTGTAGGAAAGAAACATGGTCTATGATCTCTGAACTTCAACATCGCCAATATGTCAAGGACACGTATTCATGCAGGACAGTGCACCTCCCCATTTCGCTGGTATTGTTCAACAGTTGCTACGGCAAACCTTCATCGATACATGGCTGTTTAGCCGGGTTTTTTTTTTTTAACTGTGATGATATATGATATTTTTTGGTTTATGTCCTGCTCACTTAAGGCACTATATGTGGTGATCTTTTAGGTTTTGTTTTAATTGCAAAAGTTTGAGTTAAAAATTTTTTTTTTAATTTTTAATTTAAAGTATAGACTTTTTTTTTTATTAAATAGCCATGAGTATTCCGCAATAATCCAATTGCTTTATTAAAGTTACTTTTTATCAATTGAAGCAAGAATTTTTTGTATTTATGAGTCAAAATTATAAAATGAACAAGCTATATTAAAACATTTATTTATTTGCTAAAAGACTCTAAAATGGTCCAAACCATACCAAAGTTAAGAAATTGTAAGAATTTTAATGAACTTTAAAAAAGGAAAAGTAAGACTTGAATTGTTCCATTAATTGCAATCAAAGGAAAAAAAATAGCCTGGTATAAAGATAATGTCCTTTACTACAAAAAACCCCAAAAAACAAGCTCTTGAGGCAGAATTTACCTGGCTACAATTCAAGACATTTAAGCCCTTAAAATTAACTGTCACAAGAGTTTTAAAAAAATAAATTGTTGAAACAATCTAAAAAAATAATGAACCCATTTCCTAATTCAGGAAAAATACTAATTCTCCCATGTTATTCAATGTTGCAATTACAGGAGAATTTACAAAAAAATGCCATATTCCGATTACCTATGCAATTGCACAATTATTTCAGTTTATTTTAAGGCTAATGCAAAGAAAATTAGTCATTTTAATTTAAATTTAGAAAGGTTTATGTTTGTCAAATAATGACGACACAGCCATCCGATTAGGCTAGATCATAAACTTTACAACAGGGACATTAGCTTTATATGTTTTACTATAATTTTTTGTTTATAAAAGCAAAAACAAAATTATAAAAAGAATAATGTGTAATTACATTAACCGACAGGAAGAGTAGAAAAGATAATAAAATGTTTTGAAGAAACATTACAAAATTTACGGATTACTCTGGACAAATAAAGAAAGTGTCAAAAACAGTTAAGTTTCTGCTATCCGCCATGCTTCTTAGCCATAAAAATTTCAAGTGAACATTTTAAATTAAAATTGATCAGCTTATACATATCCAATTGCTTTATGTCCCATAGTTCTTTTGCCGTCGGAGAAGAATCCGGTCTAGAAGCATACTAGCAAAAGTTATGTCCACATTGAGATTAAAACACAGACCATCACCGATGAAAAAAGGCTTCTTAATCCATGATGTCTGATGCTAAAAGGAGATAGAAAAACTTTATTCGAAACTAAAATGCGTCCATCTCAACAACTAAATAAAAGATATACGACATATGCAATATTTTGGCTACGTTGATATTATTGGTTAGGCCAACACGCTGTAGAAATGCCCCAAAACCAAGTAGTAGCTAGAAGAATGGTAATGCCCTTAAATAATGATCTAGCAAATTCGTCTGCTGCTGAAACACTGACTACTGGTGACTAATGGCTGTCGACGCCAACGAGATAACAAGGCCTGGAAGCGGAAAAGTCATCTGACCATCGGGGTGCTAGCAACAATCCAATCCAATGAAGGTTGGATTGTTGCTAGCACCCGATGATCAGGTGACTCTTCCACTTCCAGGCCAAGTTATCAGTCCTCACACGGAAAATGCTCAAACTTCCTTCCGCGTAAAATATTCCTTCAGTTTACTAAAGAGATGGTAATAAGCTGGTGTCAGATCAGAGATATATGGCGTTGCAATGATGTTCAGTCAATTTTTGAAGTTGTTTAGGGTTGTGTGGATCCGATTATTGATGGTAGTTTCACTTGGCATGAATTCCACCATCAGGAATCCTGAATTGAAAAAGGCGGTCACCATAACTTTGCCTGCCAATGGCGCTGTTTTGAATTTATTTTTCTTGGGCGATTGATGGCATTAGTATATCGAAAGCGATCTGTTGACATGACGCAAGCGAGCAATTCGAGATTGAGCTAAGGAAATCGAGAGAGTAAGCACGGTGATAATCCTGTGCCACTGTGTGAGGATGGACAAGTTCAGAATCACAAAAATAGTGGTACTGCGTGCTCATTGGCGTTACATAATTGTTCGTTTAATGAGCTAAATTAAGGGCACTTATAAGAGAGACGCAAAGCAGGGAAAAGTTAGAGAGTTCGTAGTTCTCGACGAGGGAACGAGAAGCTTCGTAGATTCTGCTCAGTTAGTAAAGTTTTGATTGTGCTTTGTGACTTTATTTATTTATTTATTCCATCATTTATTTGAGGACGTTATTGTTATGAACATTGTTTGGTAGAAGTGAGTGAGCCCCCCTCCCCCGGTGCCCTCCTCTATGCTCTCGCATTGTCAGCAAATACTATCGTTGCTCGGAGCGAGCTGTCGAAGTATCAACCGCACTAGTGTGCCAGTCTCAGCTATCGCCGAAGAAGACCTCGCCTCAGCAACCTGCAGAGCACCGTACATCCACCACGCCTGTGCCATCTCCTAGGATGTTCCAGGGTGTTTCGTCACCACCACCTCCTCTTCCGCCAGATGATCGATAGGTATTTCAGCCTCCAACACCGCCGCCTCTGGAGGTGCCAGTAGTCATTCCACCTCCATTACCATCTAGTGATACTATGATAGTTGAGGATGACTGCTCTAGAGAGGAAGATATTAATGTCCCATTGTGTTCCGGTTCGACCTTTACGAAGAAGGGTTTTCCAGACCTTCTTGTCCATCGTCGCAACCAGTGAGAGCATCAATGCTCCGCCTCTAGCTACAGTGTCTTCTTCAGCGCCAACAGCGAAGTCTATATCCGGCTTCCGTCGGCCAAGAGCACTTGTCCAAAGAAATCTAGGTACCATCGCAGCAGAAGGGACGGGAAAGCGTCTTCATCTTCTGGCAGGGATGGTGGTGCCAGTCAACAGCGCAATTCATCCCATAGAACTTGCTCTCCGATCCCAAAGACGTCCAGGTCTCGTACGCCTCCTATGAATACAGGTCAGCCTCCACCATCTTAATTCCTCAGAATGAAGATCATATCCATGAACGTTCGATCTCTTGATTCCTCTTTTAAGCAATCAGTATTACTACTTTTATTGCTCTGTAGAGACCAGATGTTTTGCTCCTTCAAGAGGTCAAGTTAGCCTCTACGCAATGGTGTCATAACCTACCAAGTCTGCGTAGCTAGTATACTAAGTGGCAATTTTTTATCAATTCTTCTTCCCCGTATGGGAAAGGGGTTGCCTCTATCATCTTAAACTCCTCTATTCAAGTAGTGAACTGTATGTGCAACCATGAGTACAGAGTAAAATCATTAGGCATTTTAATATCCGGTGTTAATATTCGATTGTACACTGAACGATCAATATAAATAGAGACACCTCGTACAGAAAATGGATCGGCCTCCCAGTGACACCTAAGCAATAGAACAGGCCGAAGCGGTGTATAAAAGGGATGTATTGGATCACAAGTTGCAGTCAGCAGCAGAAGTGGAATGAATATGGGTAAATCCAAGGATTTGACCGATTTTGAACGAGACATGATCATTGGAGCTCTACGGGCGCAGTTGAGCATTTCGCAAGCCGCGAACCTCCTCCGGTTTTCCGGTGCAACAGTGTTAAGGGTATTCCGTGAATGGCAGTTATGCCAAAAAACAACCTCCAACAAACACAACTCCGGACGAAACAAGACCGCGGATGAAAGAGACCAACGGCGACTGACGCGAATCATCCACAGCAAAGGACGAGAACAGCCCAACAAATTGCAGCGCAGTTCAATGGGGGACTATCCCAACCCATTTCGGAGAACACGGATGGGCACACAGGCATCGTCACTGGACACTGGATGAGTGGAAGAAGGCCGCCTGGTCCGACGAATCGCGGTTCCTACTTCTTCCACTGATGGCGTCTCCAAATACGGCCCTTTAGCAAAATATAAAACATGAATTCTTTCTAAAAAATTCTAATCTCTCTTCATGTGTTCTTTTTCTGGATATTGACTTACAGAAATTGCAACATTTTATCAAAAAAGAGCCCGAGCAACGCCGGACAAAACAGCTAATTTACAATAAACATTATTATCCATTTAATTCCGTCTCCTGTCAATGTGATCTTTATTCCACTGCGCATACTTACTTTGCTATTTATCTTCACGTGACACCGTACGAGACGCCAACGAGCGCAGCCAGCCCGTGGAAGAAAACGACGGCGAGAGCCTCGATATAATGTCATCGTTTCTCAGCTGGTCCCACAAGGTGAGCGTGTATCGTAACTGGCGCCTATATTGCCTATCCCACGATACACTCTATCATTGGAACTGTCGACTAGCAACTTCTCATTTAGTTGTTGCGGAATTTCAGCCGTTATGCAACATTGAATTGGCAAAACGGACATTTTCAGAACTTAATGCGTATGAGCTACGCTTTGCTTCACGAGTCAGAGGACTCTGGCCGTTAGGTCTCATCCCGTACCTAAACGACCAATTGGGCTTTGTACTGGTTACATAAGAAACGAAACCCAGTACTACGAATTCCTTTATTCAATTTGTGATTTACGAACAGTCCCTCCTTCACGAATACGAACAGTATTGGTCCGCAAGGAAGAAATAATTCTAATAATGTTTTATTAATTGGTGTTGCTCAATTGCAGCGTGAACCCTATCTTGAGTGAATCATTTCTAACCAGCGGAGTATGACTCACAGGGACTCTGCAGACTTGTGTAGACTTCCCGACTACGACATTCCAGATTCTTACCTTTGAAACGCAAGGCGAGATAGGTGGTTTCTACGCCTTCGCATCTCGTACTACGGTACTGTTTAGTGTTAATTTAATTAAGTGCCAACGGTTAGTGCTTCGAGAGTTAAGTGCTACTGTGACAAGTCACGTGTTGCTCTCGTATTTTTCTTTGAGCATATGTAATATAGGGAAAGGTAATATTATAATATTATTTGCATTTTTTTTTAGATTAGTATTCTTTTTGGGGAATTAATTAATATATGTTAATTATCAATAATTGCGGTATATCAGCTCAATGTCGGGTAAATAATGGATATTTATTTTGTAGTGAATATACAGTTTTGTTTTAATGAAGAATATTAATTTTTATTATAAAAGGAAATTGTTCATTATATTTTGTTATTTTTCTTTAAATCCATTCCGTTTGCGCTGCCAGCGAAACGCAACAGAAGGATTAATTGTTTTGTTTTATGATTGTTGAGAGCGATTTCTAGGAAGATGAAATGTTAACCATCCGACGATTGTTTTTTTATGATGACGAGTTGCTTGTTGAAAATTGGAAGCTTGAAGCGGGTGTTGCTTTCTGAGATAGACATGGAAAAGTTTGTTGAGAATGGACGTATGAACTTTTAAGTCGTGATTTTTTTTTTGGCGAGCTTCATGGCACCTTTAACAAGATATTGTTTCTTGCAAGGCGAGCGTGGGATCTCCAAGGATGAGTATTGCATCTTGTTCGTGTGGTGAAATCGTTTTTATGATGGATTTTTAAGTTTTCTTCCTTTAGATGCCGATCATAGCGATCATATGGCAGCGTTCGATATGCGGCGAAGTGAGAAAAAACAAGTAATAAGAGCCGGAAGGTAATTCAAGTACGTTGATAGGCATCACCGATATCTTCCTTTGATGGTTATGAACACGACCCTAGTGGACAACAGACTGATCGTAAAGTGTATTTTCTTACTGTAAAATTGAACTTATATGACCAGTAGAATATACAGCTATTACAGCTAATTAAGTTGAGTATTAATAGTGGTGCGGGATACGTTCTAACCCAAGTACTATCGTCTGGGGTAGCGAAAGCAATGATAGTGTGTGTGGGCGCTTCGAATCCTCATACGTGCTTCTCATTAATGTGAGTAGGAGGCAATTCGGAAGATAAGAGCCCGATAGCGTCTACTATAGACCGGTAGCTAACTGCACGGGAGTCGTAGGTGGGGGTTTCCGTGATTCTCCCCCCTTGTCGCTATTCTTAGTGACAAAAACTCATAAAGGAATCACACGACTCTCTCCGGCGTCACGCCACAGCCACTGTTTATATGGAGTCGACGTTCCGTTGCAGACCCGGTCTGTAAATGCTTAAACATTCACTGAATAAGAATTGCTTACTTCTGGGCGAAGTACCGGTTAAACGTATGCTCTGTACGCAACCGCATTGATTATGTATATTATTTATGGAATTGTGAGGGACAGCATGGGTCTCGCGCGCCAAGGGGCGCTTAAACAGTAAACGCGCAATGGCTAAGGGGCCCCTTTAGTGTATCGCGCTTACTGTAGTTCATCCGGAGTAATAGACCATAGACTAAGTATGATACAAAATTAACGTATTGAATTTATGTAGTTTATTTCCTTCTTTTTTTATATTTTCGAGATTGAGCTGATTAACCTTAATGAAATAAATTATATAAAACTTAAAACTTGGTCAACTACCTGGGTGATTTGTACAATTATTTGCCACACCTCTCATATCAGTCCCGAACTCTGTTGTCACACGCCCCAGTAAGACTTTAACCCTTTGAGAGTGGGATCGGGTCCTTGCATATTAATAAGATAGGGGGCGTGTCACTCTACATCTTTGTGTCCAAGCAACGATTTGTGCTCATTGCAAGTGTGCATTATGTCTAAACATAAAGCTTATCACCGAGTGTTGTTAAGGTATATTAACCGTTTCAAGAGATGCAATTTATTCCAATCATTATTTTAAGCTTAATTAAGCCATATAGCATATCAGCTTTATTCCACTTATCAGTTTACTTTTATTTTACATTATTTATTCATTTATTGAAATAAACAACCATTTATTTTCTTATTCCATTATATCTGCCTATATGTCATTGCTTTTTCCACTGCGTACTTTAGTACAAAATATATCCATGACATTTTTAAACGTTTCTCTACTTGACGACGAAGAATACAAGAGTATAAGTGTATGTTCGTCAGGTTTGTGGATAAACAGCTCCACCAATTGCCTCCTACGTTTGCTTCGTGGCTTGAGTTAAAGGTTAAAATTAAGAAGTTTTTCCGCAAGATTAGTTTGGATGCTGCGAGACGCCGTCACCGTCAATTAGTTATGTTGCAAGAGATTTTCGTCTCCTTCGCTTTCCACCCCTAAGAAGGAATTTGATGAAGAAATTCGCCATGTAAAGAGCGAAATTAACGCTCTTATGATACGTAAAGCATCTGGTGCAGCGGTCAGGGTAAAACTTTCTTGGGTGACTCATATTTGTTGTACGTCTGCAGCTGCCTTCGCCGAAGAAAGACGACATGCTAACATTAAGCGTTGTCATCGCCTAGAGATTGAGGGTGGGGAAGTGGATTCTGATACCGACATCTTATCAGCCTTTCACCCCCCACTTTTCTTCCTTCTTCGACCACTCAATCATTCCGTCAAATGCCACGAAGCAATGGATTGAGGCACTAAGACCTTTTTCTGAGGGATCGGATCACTTCATCACCCGTCCATTCACCGAAGATGAAATCAAGACGTTCCTTTCGATGAATGGTCCTCATCAGTCTAGTCCTGGCTTAGACGACTTTCCATACTCATTCTACTCCTCGACTTGGGATCTTCTTGGGCTTTCCTGGTGCAAGTTTTTAATTCTTTAATCACGGACCCTTCCTCCATCACGCCTGATTTCACCGTAGGGAAAATTATCTTGCTCCCTAAAGTGACTAATCCAGTTCTAGTGACCCAGTGGAGACCGATTATTACTCTTCTTAATACAGATTACAAGGTCTTCACTGGTGTATTTCAACAACGCCTTAAACTCTTAACGGATGAATTTTTTTGACCCCGGACAGTCCTGCAATTCCATCGCGCAGGATGTCAGATAATCTTATCACTATTAAATGTGTTATGGATATGGAAGAGGCCCGTGCTCGTAAGCAAACTCTCTCCATTTTAATTCTTGACCAGGAGATGGCCTTTAAAGTGAATCAGGAATATTTGTTTCACATATTCAAACATTTGCATCTTCGGTCTTTTGCTGCGGTTATCTCAGCACTGTATGCTTCGGCCTCTTCATGTGTGGCGATTAATGGCTCTGTTTCATCATCGTTCAAGTTATCTAAGGGAGTTAGGCAAGGGTGCCTTTTGTACATCTTTTGTTTAGAGCCATTGCTGCAATTTCTTAATCGCCACCCAGATGTCCGGGGTATGATCTGCCAGTTGCGTCTGTGAACATCAGGACTTTGGCCTATGCGGACGATGTAAGGCTTTTTGCGTCTGATGCATATTCCCTGGGTACTATAAGGAAATCTTTGACACCTTTAGTACTTCGACGAGACGTACCATCAATCTCGTCAACTCTAAAGGTATTGCTATTGAGAATTTGACTTCAGATCACCTTTGTTCTTTCCCAATATCATGGTGTGGCCAAATTACAGTGCTGGGATATATTTTTTCCTTTCTCCCGAATATGGACTTTGTCACTGGCAACAGGTAATTGATAAGTGTGTCACTGGCATTGACAAGAATTTCCTTTTTTCCTACTTCAATGATTGTCAAGGTGAGGTTCATCAAAGCCCATATCCTATCTCTTTTGTCTGCGAAATGCCTGTTCACCTGGCCTGTCTGTCAACAATTCCAAAGATTGCGCAGCGTTATGGTGAACTGTGGGTAGGGAAATAATAACAGACATCCTCTTCATTCGTCATATTGTTTTGCTCTATTTGAGAAAGGAGGCCTAGGTTTACCGGGCCTTAAATCTTACGTCATTGCAGCCAGATTGGCTGCTTTGATTCATGTGTTTTTCTCTCTCCTCCTATTTGGGCGAATTTTATGTTTGTATATCTCCGATTCTTTTTTAAGGTGAATAGACCGCCTTTACTACCCTCGTTGCCATCATGGGCTTGACTTTTATAAAAACTTTCAGTTAGAGATCACGCCCTTTCTTCCAATTTTACGTTCAATTAATTCCTAAGATTGGAGTTATTTAATATAATCATGGTTCTTTCAGCAGACCTGCTCGAATGTGACAACCGACATCTTTAATCTACATTCAGATTACCCGTGGGTAGGCATTCTGAAGGCGATTTATGCAGTCGGCTTCGAACGTACTGTATTCAATTTTCAGTGGAGGTTGCTGCACCACGGTTTTTATACTCTCCAGCACTTACATCTTTGGAGATTGGTTAGGTCAGCTGGATGTCCCATGTGCGGCTCTGTGGAGTCTATCCTTCATGTGTTCTATGAGTGCCCGTTTTCCCAGAGCATCTGAAATCGTCTTAGACAGTATTACGGGTTAAAGTCCTTCTCGTATATGTCCATTCGATTCCTACTTGACGATTCCACCGGCGAGCCATTGAAGTTATACCTAGCTATGCCCATTATGTTTCTTAATATGGAAATCTGGTGTGCTCGAGTTTTGAGATCTTTGAAACATCAACTCATCCCGCCGTCTTCAATGTGGGATAAGGCTGTCTGTCATCTGCGGTCCTTTCTCCTTTTAGAATGGGCACGGTTAGGTCCCCTTGTCTTCAAACGTCGTTTTTCATCATCTCAGCGACTATGCTCGGTTGTCGGAGGAAACCGGTCCTTCCTCTTTACGTTGCCACCTGTGTTTTAATAGCTCGTCGGTTTTATTTCACAAACGGGTCTCATCTTGTGGCGTTTAGATAAAGAAGTCGCAGCCTAACATATGGACGCGTGTGCGTCTGATGCTTGAACTCTAACACTCTTAATGGCATCTGATGAGGCGTCACCATCAGCCTTAGCTACAACAGCAAGGTTCGTAGATTCTAGCGATGCGAGAAGAGCAAAGTTCTCGAACTTCTGTTACCCAGATGGAAAAAAGACCAGAGATAGTGACGGACGATACCACGGGAAGCCTTCACCTTTGAACGGTGCCGGGACGACGGGGAAAGCGAAGCTGACGAAATTTCCTCATCGATACCGACGGCGTGAAAGCTCAGATGCATCGGTTGGTGGATCGCAATCTCGGCAAGTAGGGTCAAGACGAACTTTTTCAAATAGAGGGCGAACTGTTTCAAATAATCTTTGCTTCCGTCCTAAAGTCAAAAGGAAAGGCATTTCTAATCTAACTGTAGTTGCTGAACGCTCAAGTGGTCATACGCGATCTTAGATAATAGTGTTAATGACTTTGATGTGAATTCTTGTTGCAGCATAGATTTCTCGAAAGGTTCTCTTTCGCCTACTGCGCAGAGGAGCACGGGACCAGGGCAGGATTCCTTCGCCCCAATTCCGCAAAGCAGTGTGCATGGTGAGCAAGCAACGAGCATAGCAAGCCATGACGGACCGATTTCAGCTACATCGCCTCCGCCTTGCTTAGCTGCTCTTATCATTGCGAGCGGCAATATGATTTTCATATGACTTTAATTTTTTTTTGGATGCTCTTACTTAGTACCTGATGCCATTCTCTCTTGTTAAGCTGTCTTAATTAGACTTAGTAGCTAATTAATGAGGGGGACCGTGGCCTGGTGGGCTTCCAATGAAATACAACTTCAGGGAAGTTAAGCAACATCAGGCACGGCTAGTCACTGGATGGGCGACCAGTGAGAAACGATCTTCACCCTCCCGGCTGCTGCGACCATCTTACAGCAATCGTTAATCCAGGTCCATCCAGGGACCCAACTCGTCGGCCTCTGGCCATACAGGCCCTGGATGGACGTATTGGATACAATCAATCAATCAATAAAAAAAGAAGTAAGTAGTATTAACTCTTATGTTCTCTTTGAGCAGGCAGGGTTCTCTCGTCGACCTACCCGTCGCGGTTGCCGCTTTCGTGTGCAGCGTCGTCTTGGCAATGTTTTCTTCTTGTCATTGTCACAACAGAGGAACCCTATATAAGCACGTTGCTTTTGATAAAATTCAAAGGATGTAGCGATCTTGAAGAGCTATGGCTGCACCACTAGCGGGAGTGAGTCGAGTAAAACTTTAATATCACAGAAAATGTTCCTTTGCACTCTACAAATAGCAAAGGTGGACTAATAAAAATTAAAGTAGAGGAGGAATCGATGGTGGAGATGACTGAACTAAAGGATAAAGTGATGCTGAAGATGACAAAAGTAAAGAAGGAAGCGATGCCTGCCACACAAAATGATTGCTCCTTTGCCGGGTAAAAAAAATATTCTATGCATTAATTTTAGAGTGGCCCTCGTAATTCGATAAAATATATAAAAAAATGTTAAATCTAAAACGAAGTATTTTATTTTTTATAATTAGAAAGAACATTTAAAAATCAGATCATATAATATAAGGACATAAAAAACGATAATAAAAAATTCCTTTTGAAATCAATATTAAAAACATCATAACAATCGTTCTTATATTAATTTTAAAAAGTTCAGAATGACAGAAAATTATATATTTATATTCTTTTCTGAAATTACATTTCCATGTCAGTAGTCTTATAAAATCTCATAAAATGGCACAATTACAACAACTGGGCTCCGAGGTAATTTCTACCCCGACCGGAAGCCGAGTTCTCTCAGTGGAGTTCCTATTCGATTGATGAGAGTATCTTCGTGAACTTTTACCTCCTGGAAAATTTTTTTTATTCGCCGACTGTACTCTTGTGATGTGAGAAGGGTTACCCGTAGAATATCTATTATCCAGTTGGGGAGTTGCGTTATATGAACTTTCACCTCCTGGGAAATTGTAATTATTCGCCGACTGTACTCTTGTGATGTGAGAAGGGTTACCCGTAGAATACCTATTATCCAGTTGGGGAATTGCGTTATAGCTAGTAGGCCTATTTGTGACAGAGGAAGATTGGGCAAGGAATCTCAATTGGCTTCTCTCGAAATTACTGACAGAAAGGCTCGTACTTAATGGACTAGTTGGTGCTTGCCGCTTACGCCACAGTGAAGCAGACACGTTTGTCCCACTTTGAGGTCGACATATCAATTCGCAATTCTTCATCGCTCGCCTTTCATTATAATTTAAAAGAAACTTCTTACAATCGATCTGCAAAAGATAAAATAAATTTCAATAAAATAAATACTTTTTGAGTTAAATTATATGAGACGTTACAGATACGAAGGGCGAACTCAACAAACTGATTTCGAGAAACACGCGTTTGAAATTTTTGCTCTACCACTCTTACTTATAAGTTGAACGCTTTACTTTCAGCTTTTATTTTATCCAAAATAGGAGGGACCAAATGAACAACAATGTATACCACCTTATTCTTTGCTGTCTGAGAAGCCGAAAAAAAATTTTTGAACCATTGTTGATCTCGCCCTTCGTATTCGCAACGCCTCATATATAAGTTGCGCAATTAATAAACGTGACGAACCATTTACTGTTCTGCAATAAAATTGCTCTTTCCGGTAGAAATCAATGGCCTTAGATAACAACACTGACAACGAACTGTACTTTACAAATAATGGCAGCTATAAATTCTCTCACATAGCTTGAGATGCCTCGCAAGGCTTGACACTTTTGAGTATTTGCTCCCGTTTATATTCTGATGTAGACTTTTGAATATCATCCGTTCATGCACATACGTGAAGGGAATTTCGATAAATTTTCTCATTTTAATTATTATCAAAAATGGGCAAATTCGGAAGTGATATTTCGACTTTCTCATATATTCATAGATGGTCAAAAATGATTTTGCCTATGTGATCTAGAAATTTTATATATAATTATTTTTTTGCAACTATAAGGGACTACAAAATTTCAACCATTTCTATCTCGTATTTAAAATGCTACTTTATATGAAAAATGTTAAGTGGATGGTAGAAGTTATCCCTTCTGGATGTTTGATTCGGCTGAAGTGTGATATCTAATTGTATTTAGACTCAATTTTTTTTATTTCTTCTAGACTCAATGTAAAGACCACGTAACAGATTTCATCCATCTAGCTCGTTGAATTTTGAATAATCGTATTCACTTACATCTCAAAGTTAAATTTCCTGACGATTACCGTACAATACAGCCTCTCCTCGACTTACGAGTTTTCGAGGTACGATACGTTGAGACGACGAAAAAACTCTGAAAAAAAAAGAAACATAAAACACGAGAAGTTCGAATTGAGCTTAGCGATATCGGCGACCACGCATCGCAGTGATCATACAGCATGGTTCGTGCTCTTACTGTATATCTCGTGAAATGTTTTGTGCATTAAAATCTATTACATTATATTATAATAGAATTATAGCTTCAAAAATCCCATCAATATATTCATCTAATTACATACCTCTACCTTTAACATGTTTTCATATTTTATTTATTATTTTCGAGTTCCGATGTGTTTATCGGTCCCTAATCCCATCGTAAATCGGGAAGAGACTGTACCTTCTCTATCGTATATGAAAAAGTAAAAAAAGGAAAATCTTCTGAGTTATTCTAATTATTTATAACATTTTAATATAAATTTACATACATTTCTCCCGACGTGTTTCGATGTTACATCACTCTCAAGGTATCATTTCCAAGGTATAAAGCCGGGAAAATTATGTGTAAAAAATGTTAAAAATTGAATATGTAATTAGAATAATTGAACATTAACAATAAGCCATATGGATGAAATCTTCCGAAGCCTGTGCCAAATTCTTAAACATTTCATATAATCCATTTATGAGACCTTCGAAGAACTCCATTTATCTTTTCGCACCTGCTTAGTTGCATTTAGTTGTACTTAGTTGCACCTCTTTCCTTTATGTAGAAATTTCAATTGTCTACTTTTGAAAATACAGGTCAAACATTAAACCAAATTTCTGTTAATAATACTGCTGATTTCACTACTACCACCCGTGCCGCTATCTCTATTATTTCCCCCCCCCCCCCCTTAGCCAGTTCACATCCGAAACCGAAGTTAACAAGTCTGTCTCTTTCTTTGACGTGTTCATCACTAATGATCCCGTCCCCATCACTTCTCCTTCTCTGTTTACCATAAACACTACATCTTCTACCCTAATCCACCATTCTTCATCACCCTTCTTCACATAAACTTGCTTTCCTGCGTTTCCTCACAGATCGTGCTCTCAAGCTACCTCTCAACCCTTCTTCTTGTTCCTCTGAATTCCGCGTAACTAATTTTCTTTCTTCGCTTGGCCTGTACATCTTCTTCCGATCTTCCACCCCCTATTTCTGCACGTTGGACCCTCCCACCCATACCAATAACAACTACTATTCCGTTCCGGTGTATATCGCCTAGACTGCGGAATTTGTGACAAGTTCTACACAGGACTTTCATCCCGTAACTTCGCTATTCGTTTTAAAGAACATATGACGTCATTCCAGAAGATGACAACTTCTTCACCATTCTCCACTTTTGTAAAGACCCTTTTAAAACCACAACTCAAAGCCAAGAGCTCGTCTTCTGACCTCCTTAACTGTCAAACTGATTTCTACATTTTTTCATTATTAATTCCGTCTCACATTTACTATAATTCTCTTTTTGTATTCTACATTCATATTGTTTTTATAGATCAACCTTTTTTGTTCAATTATGTCTATCAATTACTGTATTCTATATTAGTCTTTTATTTGTTATCCAATCGTTATTTTTCTGCTTTCAACCGGTTAGGGTATTTCTATCTCTTTTAATTTATCCAATCTTTTCTTTTCATTCGCTGTATTCTTATCCAATCAACGTACATCTATGCTGTTTATTTTACTTCTACCTTTATTGTACTCAGACTACATTACTCAACGTTGTATTTTATCCAAGCATATTACTCCATTGTGCCATATTTCTGCATATTACTTTCTGCCCAGTAAGTAATGCACCATAATTTTTTTCTTCAACATTTATTTATTGAACACAATGAAACTTATACACACGAAAGAATGATGTCCTCCAACGAGACACAAGGGCGTGTATGCGCTGTCGGTACCAGTCCTTGTTCTGTTCACGCAGCCATGTCTTCACTGTGCGAATCACCTCTTCGTCATCCTCAAAATGTCTTCCACGAATGGCAATCTTCAATGGCCCAAACAAGTGAAAGTCTGAGGGCGCTAGGTAAGGGCTGTAGGGTGGAAGGGGTAACACCTCCAACCCTGTTTCGTGATGTGTTTCGACGTCCTCAAACAGGTGTGAGGGCGAGCGTTATCGTGTTGAAGCAAACAATCAGCTGTGTTGTTATGGCTTCCAAGTCGCTAGAAGCGCTTCTTGAGTTTGGTTAATGTGTTCACATATGCCTCAGAATTAATGGTGCTGCCTCTTGGCATCACATCAATGAGTATAACACCATAACGGTCCCAAAACACAGTGATCATGGCCTTACCAGCAGAAGCAGCTGCTTTGAATTTTTTCTTCTGTGGAGAATGCGAATGACGCCATTCCATCGATTGTCGTTTTGTTTCGGGCTCAAAATGGTGCACCAAGGTTTCATCAGCTGTCACAATCCGGGAAAAGAAGGCTTCCCCCTCAGCTTCAAAACGTTGCAGCAACTCAGAAGAAATGTTTTTCTCAGAGCTTTGTGTCCCTCCGTAAGACAGCGCGGAACCCTTAGTAAACACGTTTTTGTGCAATCAAGAGCACGGATGCGCACTTCGAAAACTGCAAAGAATGCATATCTCAAGTTTTGCATTCGTACCATTGTTCGGGACGGAGAAAAAAGTTGTGGTGCATTACTTTCTGGGCTACCCTCGTATAAAGCGAGAAGCCTCAAGTGTAGTTCCTCACCAGGTTCAAAGAACACTGTCTCGCCAATGGTCTAGTTCGGAAAGAGCATTTTGGCTTTCGCGGCGCCTACTTATCTCAAATGCAGATATGGAGGCTCGTTGAAGAAATAAACATCCCGCTGAACCTTTCCAGGTACTGTGGCGTTGTTTTTCTCGATGTTAGTAAAGCTTTCGATCAGATGTGGCACGAGGGGCTAATCTACAAGATGATTAGAGACGAGTTTCTCCCTGATTTGATGTCGATGGTGAAATCCTTTCTTACCAACAGGGTCTTTGAAGCCAAAGTTGGTGAACACTTATCCACGCCCCGTAAAATAAAGGCCGCTTTCCCACAAGGTTCTGTCCTAGGACCCGTTCTGTTTAATTATTTTGTGTGCGATTTCCCAAAAACCGAAAAGTATAATTTATATATCTATGCTGATGATACTGCTATCATGGCATGGGCGCAGCAGCCATCTCGCATTATCATTCGTCTGCAGAACGCCTTGAAGAAGGTTTAATTGCTGGAAACGAAATCTTAACGTCGGAAAATGCAAAGCTGTGTACTTCAACAAAAAGCTTAAGCGTCCCCTGGATTTCCTTTTTCTATTCAATAAGAAACTCGAATGGGTTGACAACTACAATTACTTTGGCGTTATCAACGACTCAAGACTCTCCTGGAATCGTCATCTGACTTACGCTCTGAACAAAGCGAAGAGGGCTAAGTACAGTCTCATAGCTCTCCTGGGTCGAAACAGCGCCCTCAGCATCGACAATAATTTACTACTGTACAGGTCAATGATTCGGACCATCCTCCTGCCTACATGGTGACTATATATAAAAGCAGATGGAGTGGGCTCCAGTCGTTCCAGAATGTTACCCTGTGGACCAGTGCCCAGCTTGGAAAAAGGATCGTCAAAAATCACTACATCCACTCGGATTTAAACATGACTCACATCGGAAAGTTTACCGAAGATCTCCTAATGAGTACGGTGCAGATGATGAAGAGCCATGACAACGACCTAGTGGCTGGAATACAGGAAAACGCGATGAAAGTATAGAAATATAGAAAGCCGAGGCATATTCTTGACGTCAATTTTGAGGACATTAGCAACGTCTCCTTCCCGGCTTATTGGAAGATGTGATAACCCCCCCCCCCCGACAATCGTCAATCTTATTATTTTTGCTTAATGTGGAAGACCTCTTGGGTTAGCCAGTCTTCTTGCCTACTTCAGTGTATTTCCTTTGGAATTTATTCTGGAAGGGTGAGCCTCATGAAAGCACTGCTGCCGTCCCACCTGAACAAATGTACACTTCACTGTTCGATTGTCGATTGTCTAGTGTAGTTTATATCCTAGATAAAGCTGGGAATAAATGGCGAAACTAGTATAAACTCTGTTCTCCTTTTATTATATTGTAAAGTCTCTACCGATTTCTTTGATAGAAACAATACTAAGAACTCCCAATTTATTGATAATACTGCTGATGTTCTGAAATACAGGGTGTTTCATAATTGGTGTCCCGTCTTTAGGTCCAAATAAC
>JAHWFO010005870.1:1942513-1974006 GCA_023313115.1 Rhysida immarginata | reverse complement strand
AAAAATGTGGAACTCTGTGCGTCCCCAAACCATAACTCTACCATCGCCAAACTGGTTCTTTTACTTGATGTTGTTGGGATTATCACAGGTTCTATGTTCTCTCCAGATATTGGTTCTAGGAGAATCGTTTGTAAGCTGAATCTGGATTAATCGTTTAATTACACGTTGCTCCACTGATCCAAAATCCAGCTACAATGTTATCGACTGCAGCTTAAATGGGCCTCAGGACTCGCAGGGTTAAGCGGGACACAAATAGCCGGACGTCTGGCATAAGACCAGCTTCATTTAGCTTCCGGTAAACTCGGTTTGGAAACTCAGTTCTCTGAAGGCTTTCACTTGACTGTCCTGCTTCGAGTCTTCCGATTATTCTGCCTTTCAGGAGAATATCAATTTGGCGTCTGTGGTCCATATTAAACGCAAAATCAAGGATACATAGTAGCATAACTTGTTACATGTTTGAGTCGAGTGCCAGGGCTTTCTAGTTCTCGAGTCCCCCTGGTCGTGGGTTCAAATCCCACCGTGGGCATGGATGTTTGTGTTTATCCCGGGCTGCGTAGAGATATAACGTGTAAAAGGCGCAAAATGGCTTTAGTAGTCGACGCCAAAAATTCTAATAAACCAACCAACCAACTATTATTGGTCGTATTCGCCACCTCGGAATAAAAGTGCGAGTTGGGCAACCCAGAGTTAAATTAATATGTGACTCATAATCCACTTAAGAACCGTTCAAATACCATTGCTCGTCCTAACTTTAACCTTAACCCTAACTCTCAAATTAACTCTCAAATGATGACAATTTTAGTAGCAATTCAAAATTATACAAAAAAGTATAACTTGGGCAATTGTCCAAGAAAGTAAAACTTGGGTAAATGTCCACAAATGAAACTAAAACTAAAAAGGTATGTGGATAATCGTAATTAAGTGTAAAGAAGGGCTCTTTCACCACAACAAAAGTAATAAAGAAAATAAAAACAAAAATATCAGAAAAATACAACCAGGAAGCGCTTTTCGAGAGCAAAGCTTCCATCAAGGAGAACACGTGGGAAACCCAAAGTTCCCTTCTATCAAGTTTACTTGTGAAGTTAAAGAAAACAATAAATTACAGTTCTTGAATTTAGTGATAAATAGGAATAATCATTCCCTGTATTTTGATATTCATAGGAAACTCTCCAATCACCTCAACAACATTCCCATCGATTCAAGCCATCCTTGGAACCAAAAAGTTTCATTTTTTTATTTTTATGTTAGATAGAGCACTCGATATCCCATTAAACAATTCTTTATTTAAAAAAGAGATTGGTTTGATTAAAAAAAATAGCCGAGAAAAACGGGTACAACTCGAAAACGATTGATGATCTTTTGAGGAAGAGGAAGTTCAAAAAAATTTTGTCGGACATAACTACTCTACACCCCATCAAAGATAAGTATAAAACCATATCCGTTCCTTACAATAAACTACTTATTAAAAATTTAAATTCAATTTTCAAACAATATAAACATTTCTCTTTCTTTCAGCAATCCCAACCAAATATGAAATTTGCTGGGCAACCACAAAGATAGGGTACCAGATTTACAAAATTTCAGGTATCTACGTTCGCCCATTGTTCGCAATGTCCCGTGCATCACAAAGGTCAGAGCAAACGCAGTTAATCCATCAGATTCAAGGAACATCTCCGCCACAGAAGATTCGGTAGAAACAGTCAATCAGCCATAGCCAAACATTCAATAGAGACGGGGCACGATTTTTCCATCGACAACTTAAAATTGTTACAATCTATCAATAAAAAACACTTGCTAGATGCTTTCGAAAACAAGGCTATCCATAAATCCAGGAACAACACGTTATTAAACTCCGAATTAGGCCCGATTGGCGATTCCCCTCTAATTCAGTGATGGTCTCAATTAATCAAACAATAATATTGTTTTTGATTTCGTTTCTATTATTCGTCTGCTTTGTGTTTATCTCGCTATATAAACCGCTTTCTTCGATTGTTTTCTAATCAGTTCACTTTGGGTTTCCACGTGTTCTCCTTGGTTCCTGCCGAATGATGAGAGCTTTGCTCTCGAAAAGCGCTTCCGGGTTGTATTTTTCTGCTATTTTTGTTTTTATTTTCTTTATTACTTTTGTTGTGGTGAAAGAGCCCTTATTTACACCTAACTCTCAAATATACCGGGTGTTTCTATATTATCTCCCGTATTATACATGTTTATTCTTCAAAAACTATTACAGATTTTAACGTGATTTTTTTTTATCAAAAAGTTAACAGAAAGTTCCTTAGCCTCGCGTGAGTTGATAATGAAACACGCGATGGCGCGTAGTACCATTGTTGGCGCGTTGTTCCATTTTCGCAGTAAACAATGGCGAGTGTTCAAGAAAAAGCTCAATGCGTGTTATGGCTTGCGGAATTTAAGTCAATGATTACAGTTCAGAGAATGTTCAAAACAAAGTTTAAAAAGAATCC
The DNA here is from genome assembly GCA_023313115.1 of Rhysida immarginata. Lineage (NCBI taxonomy): Eukaryota > Metazoa > Arthropoda > Chilopoda > Scolopendromorpha > Scolopendridae > Rhysida > Rhysida immarginata. The sequence continues at coordinate 1,971,544 of JAHWFO010005870.1, read as the reverse complement.
TCCAAATCATAAGTCAATTAAGCTATGGCATGAAAAATCTTTAAACACAGGCAGCCTGTTAGACAAAAAGGGTGCTGGTAGACCTTCAACGACACTACAGAGAGTAGAAAAGGTCAGGGAGGCGTTCGATCGTAGTCCCCGTAAATCACTTCGCCAAGCGGCTCGTCAACTGGATATGCCAATGACATCCGTACATAAAGTAGTGAAGCACCGCCTTCGTCTTGCACCCTACAAAATCCAGATGATGCATGAACTGAAGCCAGATGACCGACCGAAGCGCAAGAACTTTGCTGAGGATATGCTCCAAAAAATCGACAATGATCCCACCTTCCTTGAGGACATTTTGTTTTCTGAAGATGCAACATTCCATACTTGCGGAGCAGTAAAGCGACACAAATGCCGCATTTGGGGCTCACAAAACCCCCCATGTTCTATGGGAGCATATACGCGGCAGCCCAAAGGTTAATGTTTGGTGCGGTTCAATTCATGATCGAGTAATCGGACTTTTCTTTTTCGCTGAAGACACCATTATCGCTGCAACCTACATAGATATGCTGGAGAACTAACTGATTCCACAGGTGGAAGATCTGCTGCCCAACATAATCTACCAACAAGATGGAGCACCTCCTCTCTGGGGCCTGCAAGTTAGGCAGTGCCTTGATACGAACTTTCCAGGACGATGGATTGGAAGGGATGGCCCCTCGCTCACACAATGCGAACTCTCTGGATTTTTTCTTCTGGGGATATGTGAAAGACAGAGTGTACAAGACCAACGTTGATGACATTGAAACTCTCAAGAACAGGATAATTGAAACAATCGCTGAAATGGTAGCCCGAACATGGAAGGAAATCGAGTTTTATAAAAAATAACGTCCAGGTCAAATTTGAATGCCTCTCGTACCACGCCTCTACCAAGAAGAATCAGGTTTGGCTTCTATGCCTTTGATCTACTCAAAAGGGCTTTGGGAAATCGACGACCTTGCACAATATATAGTCTATGGAAAGCCTGCAATGAACCATGGGACACTTTCGCTCTGTGTCCTTCAGGGCGCACTGTCGCAGTGGAAACTCCGATGTTGTGCCATCAAGGCCGACATAGTGCACATGGGGTTTCAATAGCAATATAAAGCATTTCAATTTCGTTCACGTAAACGTAAATCAACCTCTGGATTTTCCTTTGAAACTTATATTGAATCTAATAATCTGAAATTTAGTAAACTACGAGAGGAAATCAGTAAGTTACATATGAATATAGAAATGAAACAAATAAAAGTATTGAATTGAAAACTATTTGTATTTCTCGCCCTGTGCAATTAAGCACTTGTCCCATCGTTTCACAAGCCCAGCAACTGGAAAGTTTTCCAGATCCTCCGTATAGCCCTTACCTTGTTCCAAGGCACTTCCATTGTTCGGCTTCAAGCTGTACAAAGGAAAGTTACCGACTGGTTCAGACAACAGCCCAAAGAATTTTAAGCTGCTGGTTTTGAGAGGCTTGTGAAACGATGGGACAAATGCCTCATTGTAAAGGGAGAATATGCGGAGAAGTAAAAGTAGCTTTCAAGTCAATACTCTTGTTTCATTTCTATATCCATTTGTAACTTACGGACTTCCTCTCGTAATAATTTAAAGAGATCTACAGCAGAGCTAAAATCATTGTAGCTACTTGGATGATGCAAAAATCGCAGACCTCAAACGAACAAGCAAAAATTAAAAAATAAAAACATCCACAACCCTCACTTTACTTTTTCGAATTTCTTTTATTTTCAAAACGTATGAAAATTATATTTACTGAGCAAATGGTATCTGACGTTATAAATTGATGTACTTGTTTGATAAAATGCAAATATTTCCAAACCAAGTGAACTCTTTAAGTTCGATTTTTAAAAGATCGTAAATAAAAGCTGATACCTTTATTGCTGTCAAAAATTTACTGGAAGCAGAAATAAACTCAAAGCCCTGAAGTCAGACAATGAAACTGAATTCAGCTCTGAGCAATAAATGCATTCATGTATTCTTTCTTTTGAAAACGTATTTCATTGCTCCACGTTGCATGTCATCAGTGAAATAATGCATTTTAAAAGAGATGTTTTCATTCAAAATACGTTTTTTTTATATATAAAAGACTTTTTTAATAATAACAGGAAACCAGTAAAATTACAGCGCCGATCGAAATAGAGAAAAATAAAAGAAAAACAAATATAGAAGGAAAAAAATAAATAAAATTAAAAAAATAATTTAATTCATAAATATTAATAATGAGGCCCATGCTGATAATAATTAACTTTCGCATCATTCTTATGCCTAAAAAACAGCTGCTTTTAAGCAGATGATACACAGGGCTTTAAATATACCATTAATAGAAAATAAAAGAAACAAGGAGCTCCAGAGAATTAAGCAGTTCGCTCAATTCAATGGATATAAAAACGAACTACGATCCGGAATAAATGAGCTAAAAAGCAGTTAATGTAACCTCAGCTATTTAGACCAAAAGTAAAAGAATACAAGAATTAAAGAGCATTTCGCATGCATCAAAAACTGTGGACCTGACTCTTCAAGTTTGCACAGGACATTCTAGACACTGGTCATAAACCCTGCTCAGATAATTTCCAAAATTCTTCATTCGTCAATGATCCGAAAATGCTTAATTTCCTTGAATCTCTAGAAATTTCCAGAAGATTGCCAAACATACTCATGAATTCTGATAGCCACTGGACCTATCAGCATTATTAACATTTATGAGATAATTATTAGTCACTGGAGCCTCATTATTAACATTTATGAAATAATTTTGTAATTTTATTTATTGATTTATTTTTTATTTTTTTCCCTTCTATATTTGTTCCTCTTTTAATTTTTTTTTCTCTATTCCTTGGCTCTGTAACTGTTTTCCTGTTATTAAAAATATTTTGTTTTAAAATTTTCGAAATACGTTGGTAACCCCGACATCCGGACATTTTATCAAATTCCTAGACAAGTGGCAACACTACATTGAATAAAAGTGAGAAATTACCGTGTCAATGTTATGGAAATCGGTTGATTCTGCCGCTCTGGTAAATATTTGTCGAAATCCTCCTCCAGAATTATCAATGAACAACAGAAGCGCTCCTGGTTTTATACATCTTAAGAGATTCTATTAAAATTAAAAATAAACTTTAACATTGCTTAATAAACAATTCATTCAAATTAAGAAATTTAATTTTACAATTCAAATTATAAAAAATTTCCAAGTTGATCGAATTCCTTTGAAATTATTACATAGATCTTCTAGAGTTGGATATCTAAATAACATTATTTTAGAGCAAGGTCTATTAAAGAAAGTTAAGATACGAAAATGGAATCGCCATTTCGATGCTAAATGTGATGTCCCTTAAACCATTTTCATATTAAATAAAAACGCGATTTTCGTACAAAACAACTTGACAGTGCGACCCAATAACTCATTGTGATCTCATTAGAGGCATAGCCTACAATAATGGATATGTAACAGGCTATGGTTATGTCTCAAAATCGCCGTGCTCGTGAAGACTTGTGATATCTTTTATAGACCTTGTTTTAGAGGGGTGTCCGGCAGAGCTATCCCTTCCTCGATATCACAACACTGATGGCACCAAATTTAGTAAGGGACAATGACGATATGGAATCTGAGGGGAAAAAATTGTAGTTTCAAACGTTGCCGATAAGAAAAAAGGAGTTATAAAGAACAGATCAATGAATAGCAAACAGAATTGAAAATGAAACATCACGTTTTATTTAGTCCGAGGATATCAATCACCTTCAATGTGACCGTCGTTCTTATTGGCCACACACTGCATCCTGTGTACAACATTCTCTGCGGCCAAGCACTATCAATCTCCATCCTGAAAGAAACTTCAGTGCAAATGTCATAATCGTTGTGTTGGGAGTTGCTGTACGCGGCTGATCTTGTAAGGGTCGAAGTGGAGAACTCTCCGCAATACGTTCCATACAGTAGTAACATTCCATACCGTAGTTGTCGCGCTATTTCCCGGTGTTACGTGGATTTCGTCAGAGAGCGCGTTCGGCGAAACCGAAAGAGACTGATGACGATGAAACATTACGCGATCATGAGAGAGCCACTCCGAAAGCGACACGAGCGGAAAAGAGAGAAACAGGACAGAGTGAATGTTGGCAGCAACGGGGAATTTCAGGTAATGAGGACAGCCTCCACGTTGGGAAAAAAGCCAAACATGAAGGACGAGGAATCCAACGGAGTCGACGTCGCAAAGGAGCGGGCGAAGGAGATTGGATGCTAACGTTGCCAGCAAGGAAAGTTTCCTCCGGAGAACGTCGCGACAGCGACCAGACAAAAGCAGCCGGCGAGGGAGAGAGGACTCCGACTTTCGCAAGGCAGACTGCGAACAGGGGCCCGAATTCACAACAGGTTTCGGCGATGCGGAATGGCAGCAGCGATTAATGAAAGCCATTGACCGTGTTTTGACGGAACTGGGCAGCGTGGTAAGCCCCGTCGACACGCAAGAAGAGAACAAGGGAAATTTGCCGTCTTCGAGTTCACCACCGACGTCTAATGGACTGTCCCCGTCGGAGAAAAGCGAAAGCGGTGTTCTTCGCCACATATTCTCAAGGTATGAGAGGACTCTGTCTTTTTACGAACTTAATCATTTAATTTATGCGAGGGCAATAGGGTCACCGTAGTTCATATGACCGTATTAGAGTCTCAGTTGGTGCTTTGTCAGCAAACTTTTACGGATGACGCCATTGACCTCAACGTGGGAGACGCGGTTCTCGGTATTTATCCCTTTTCCCTCGGAGCCTATTTTCTAAGAGGTGCAGGGGGATTTATACTGAGGCCGTGAAATCTATACACGTAATCTTGACGTGAACTTTTGCCGTTACGATAAACGTAGTTCAGAACTTTGAATTTACCGAATTATTGTCATCACGTGAGCGAGCCGTTGCTTCGGAACTTTTTGTATCTTCATGACAAGTTTATTAAAAGCCAGGGGGGGCGTAGTGCGGAGATATCAGTTGGACGTATTGTTCTGAAATAAGTTTTCTTTACTGTTCAATTTTCTCGGCGGATCTAACGTTGAGTTTGCTATTTCGTTTCATCTTCAGAGAAGAAGCTATCCTCTACGCATCGGCAACGCAGGATCGTCAGAAACAAGTAAAGCCACGACCTGTCTGTGAGTTTTTGTGGCATCAACCTTGGTGGTGTGTATTTTCACATGTATATTTGTTTCATCGGAGTGACGACAGAGTGGGGCATTATATGAGCTGCATGGTACGCAGGTCGCCTATCTGAATGGATGTGTTCTCCAAGTTGTTTGGTGTATTGTGGTTGATACCAGAGTAATATGGTTCAGTGTTTGCTATACGTAGCATAAAAGTCCAGAGAGCGATAACCTTATAGTGATATCCGTTTAGTGCCATATTTACTTAGCTGCGAAAGCTTAGTGTGATAGCCAGAATTTGTGCTTCAGTGTTTATTGTGATTCTGCGCCCTAAAAGGTTAAATTTTGGTGCGGTGTGCTTCGGGTTTTCGAGTAGCGACGTATGCAGTAAGTGTGATTATATTCCCACGCATAATCTTCGCTCGTGGTAGTGCTTCAGTGTACTCTTCGGTGCCTACATCCAGCTTCATCCAGAACAACAATAGTTCTCCAGTGCGTCTCGGCGAGTTAACTTCTGCCTCATCATTCGCCTGGAAATCTTCCGCAACGGATTCACCTATTCCGATTCCAGCTAGATCATCTTCCTCGGGCATACAGCCTCCTCAATAGTTTTCCCCAGTTCGTCTCGGCGAGTTAACTACTGCCTCGTCATTCGTCTGGGACTTCTTCTTCACAGCGCCATCCCTGTACGTCACTACAGCATACTCAGCATCGTCATTCATCTAAGAGTTAAGGTGCGTTCCCATAGCTCGCTTGAGCTTTAAAGCGAAGCTTGAGCTTTGAAGCAAATTCTACTCGCTAGAAAAATATAGCTTGAAAAGCCAAGCTAGCGTTGAAGGTATCCCATAGCTCGCTAGAAATTAACGTGTCTCGCGAGAAATTGCATGCGGGAATTCAAAAAAACATGGCGCCTCTCAATGCATAAAAACGTTTGTTGTTAATTTTCCAGAGAACGAGTTTAAATTTTAAGAAGCTATTGATAGTTAATCTTAAAAGTATTTTATAAAAACGATAACATATTTCCAATTTAGCAATACGTGATATTTATTTTTATTTTTGCTGATGCTACAATAAATAGAATAAAATAAAACAAAACAAAACCAATTAAATTTAAATAAACAGAGCTATTCATTAATTAATTAAATAAAGTAATACACAAATTGATAAAATAAAACGAGTAAAATAACAAATAAATTTAATAAATTCAATATAATTCATGAATAAAAATGTAAATGTTTATTATAAAAAATGAATAAAATAAATTAAAATAAATTGAGAATAAAAAATATAAAATAACAATTTAAAAGTTATATAAAATAAACTCAATCAAATGTAATAAAATAAACTGACAAATAATAAATAAATTTAAATAAATAAATAAAAGAAATAATAATAAATTTATTAATAAAAAAAATTTAAACCATACTATAATACTCAAAGAAGAAATAATAATAAACTGAAGATATTCTTCAAACAAATCATAAATACAAAGGAGAAAAAGGAAACTAATACAAATCGCGGAATTTTTCCTTCCCTTTTCTCCTTTGTATTCACACATTAGTGACCCCATGTACGCACCCTTTGCAATCAAATATAGTGCGCATGCGCCTCAGTCATTTCCAAGCTGCTTGTAGCTTTAAAATCAAACTGACCTAGATATCCGCTTGAAGCGAAAATCAGCTTGAAAATCCAAGCGCTTCATACAACTAGGGCATATCAGCTTGGTGTTTAGGATAGCTTGAGCTTGAAAAATCACAAGCAAAACGCTCAAAGCTTCAAGTTTGACGCTCCAAGCGAGCTATGGGAACGCACCTTTAGGCATTTTCTCGGTGTTTCAGCGAGTCATCTTCGATCTCTTCGTTCATCGGGCTTTTCGTATTTGCTCTTAGGCGTCAGCGCCACAGATAAGGAACTGACGCAAGACTTTATTTACAAACGATCGACACGTCTTGACTTTGCTAATCTGGACTCGAGTTGAGTCTACTGTTTCAAGTTTGGGCCATACAGCAGAACTTCAAGACTTTTATTTTATTGGATTCCAAGTTTTTATTCCACTTCCACTGCATAATTAATTTTTTGACTTTTCTTTTTGTGGCAGCGCCACCTAGTATGATTTCTTTGAAATTCTGATCAATAAAATTTTGAATTATAACTTTTCACGTTCCTACCCTCTTGTTTATTTCTACTCTGCAAAATCCACTTGACACCCGGGCTCTGTAACTACCAGAAACTGTGCCGTTGTTTTATCAACTTTTAAAGCGCTGTTCTGACACCGGTTTCCGTCCTCTAATAGGCCGAACTTTTAACATTCTTGTTTCTTCAGTTTCTGAATTATGAATTTCAATGTATTCATTGATAGAAGGCCTTAACGCAGGTTGTGACGAATTCAAAACTCACGAGGAGAGGTGCTGCCACAACATCCGAAGTAATGTGCGTTGAGATAACCTAAGACACATGTTGACATTCGGAATGTCTTTCGGACTTTCCCCATATCTTGATAGCCAGAATTACTGGCGCTGTTGTCACCTACGTGGTCGAAAATTTGCATTATGGATTTTTTCCTGCGTTTTATGCAAATTTTCAGCTACATAGGGTACAAGAATCTATCGGTGAAATTTGGAACTGCAATTATTATTATTATTATTATTATTATTATTATTGCGGAATCCTTCTTCTCATGTCGTTATTAGTACCCCTATCAAATTTGGTGCCATTCCAGTTGTAACAGCGAACTACACATAACAGTTTGGCTCTGGATACTAGCAGTTTGATTACAAACACACGGTATATGTATGTATTCATCAAGGATTTTATAATCAATCATCACATATTGTTTTACGCAAATTGAAATTTAATTTATTAATTTTAAAGACTGGGAATAGTTTCTTTAAATCTAACTTGTTAATTTTATTATCAGTATTAACATGCAACACTGATGACTTCTAATTTTTTCTTTCGTAATTTCAAAATTTACCTGAAGCTTTCTAATTTGATGCTTTTGGTTTCCAGTTACTGCGGATACGAATTTCACCATCGTCACAATATCTGAATTCTTTAAAGAAGACGTTACAACTGTACTGATTTCCTGAAAAATGGAAACTTTAATACGTAACTCTTAACAACTAACTAAATGAATTAAGAATTATGACACCTGGATTATAAATTGACTACAAAATTGATAAAATTTAGTTGTAAATAATTTCCAATAAACATAATTTCCTTTGGATTATATTCTCAGTCTATAGAAACAATTACCAGGGTTGGTAGAGAGGTAATGCCTCCATGGCTGTAACTTTTTTTTTTTGTTGTTAACCGATTTTCAAAATTCTAATTGTACCAGATACTTACATTTGTCCTCTATGTAATGCACTATTCACTTTTCGACGTAGTCCCCATCCCTTTTCACGCATTGCGCCAACGCGTGACTAGTCGGGTGAACCCGTCGGAGAGGAATTCCGGGGTTGTTGTCGACACGAGAATTGAATGGCATCTTTCATCTCGTCGTCAGAACGCATGTCCCTTAAGGTGCTCTCTCTTCTTTAGGAAGAGGTGAAAGTCGCAAGGTGCAAAGTCTTTCATCTTTAAATTGCAGATTTTCATCTTTGAACTGTAGGCGCTGCAATTTATGTGTGGCGATCGTATGCGGGCGGGCGTTATCGTGCTGTAGAAGAGGGTCCAAAGCTGCCATTCAATCCTGGTGTCGACAACAACCCCGGAATTCCCCTTCGACGGGCTCACCTGACTAGTCACGCGTTGGCGCAATGCGTGGAAAGGGATGGGGACTATGTCGAAAAGCGAATAGTGCATTACACAGAGGGCAAATGTAAGTATCAGATACAAAAAGAATTTTGAAAATGGGTTAACAAATAAAAAAAGTTACAACCATGGAGGCATTACTTTTCGACCAACCCTCGTAATTTTAATTGTAAAATTTATTTTTGAAAGTGTTTAATAATAATCATTAATCAGAATTAATTTCTTTGGGTTATTTATTATTTAAAAACAATAACGCTAAAATTCACACAATATCTAAGATTTCTTTAAACAACGATAATGGCGTTATAAAAGTTAATTCTTTTATCAAAATACTAGATAGTTTATTACATGCTGAAAAGTAGACAGTGATGAGCCATTACATTATGACCATCTGTTTAACACATATCACATATGGACCACCTTTCGGCAAAACTACGGACATGCAGTGAGGCACTGACTCGTCAAGTTTCTAGTCTGAGTTTTCTGGTACCAAGCGCTTATCAGCTGGTTCTCCAATTCCCATACAATGCGAGGTTGTATCCGTCCAACTGTGCATTCGGGTGTCGCAGTTTCCGTTGGAAATCAGCGTAACCGCACTCGACTGTCCAGGTGAAGGACCAGAAAACATCAATTTTTCGTGCCTGGTCTATTCAATTCTTTTAAAACAATGTCTGTAGCTAAAAATTCCTACCGGTTACGACAAACCACATGATCTAATATCAATTTCTTCCGTACCTGATTTATTAAAATTCAAAGTTTTAGTAATAAAGCTTCTTCCTGATAGTACAAAGAATCAACAATGCCCACACACGATTAATCGTGAAGATATCACATGATTCGTCATATACCGATCGTCATCGGTTGGAATTTTTAGACACAGCCTTAATTTAATTCCTAGGATGGACTACTTCATTTAATAAAAATCCCCGGGCAGGGGATGGCTTGTAATTAACATATAAAAGTATGTATTTTTTTTTTTTAAAAAAAAAAAAGAAAACAGAATAAAATAAATTGTAATGGCGGAATGTCACATTCACACAAGGTCATGAAATGGATTCAAAAAATAAACTTTTTTTTTATGTTGGGGTCCTTAAAACCTGAATTACTCCAAAATGGCTCTTCGCAGCCAAACAGTTTCTTTTCAAAAAAAGGTTCGTCTCAATGAGAGGAGGTCGTTCATGTTTTTATTGTGAAATGTATACTTCTGTCAATTCTTCGTTTTAAAAAAAAAAATTAACTTCCCTAAAAGGGCTTAGCCCATTTCCATAAAAATACGTCAATGCATAGTTGGATCCCTCTGAGTATGAATAAATTTTTAATATTTTTTTTTTTTTAATTGTCGCGGGGGGTGTCTGAGGGGGGGGGGGATAGCTCCCAAACGTAACTACCAAAATCCTTAATAACTTCTAAACGGGTCTTCAGAGTCAGACAAGTCATTTATAAAAAAGATTTGCCCTAATGTCAGGAGCCCGTACATGTCGAGTTTATTGAGTTTGGTCCGTACACTCAAGAAAAATGAACGCTACAACCATTTTTTAATTTATAGAAAAATAAATTATATCTTTAAAAAGGCTTTTGCAATTGACAGAAAAAATACGCTAAGGCGCAATTTAAGGTACCCTCTATGTATATGTATTTTTTAGTCGGTTCTGCTATTTGCCGTATCAGAGGAGTTAGCTGCACAGATTATTTTTTTTTCAAAATTTCAACATATCTCTTCGAATCATGAGTTTTTAAGTCGATTTCAGAAAAAAAATTGAGTTTCTGAAAGGAACTCTTAGAGAGTGGTAGGCCAATTAAACGTATAAAAAAATTTATGCACAAACTTTGACATTATAATGACATAAGACTGAACTACGGTAGATACTTTTTCAATACTTTGATATAGGACTGCCTTGTACGCCTATTAAATTACATATACAGATTTTTGGCTGCAGTTCATTTAAACTTATTTCATTTGAAAGTGAGATAAGATCTTTAATAAAGAGGACATTTACGCAATTACTAAAATATTAGTTTTTATTAACATCAAATTTTTATACAATTACAGTAGAATCTCGTTATTACGTTCTTCGGTAATACGTTTATCTCGATTTTACGTTTTTTTTTCCCTCGGTCCCGGTTCCGTTAGTGCTATTTGGTCCCTTGAAAAACATAATAACGAGATTCTACTGTATTAATTCAACAATCTTGCCTGAAATAATAGGATCTTACAAGGGGAAGGCACGGGCTTCTGGACACCGATTTGAACCATATTGCGTGTGAATAGGACACTGTTTATGTGTCTTCATCACAAATTACTAACACGCAATATTCAATTACACTCGAAAAAAATGGCCCTAAAAATTTCCTTAGCATTTTATGTAAGTTTATACAGGGTGTTTCATAATTGGTGTCCCGTCTTTAGGTCCAAATAACGACTCAAGGGGAACAGATTGGGGGGAAATGAATATTGATTATTTGGTTTTGATGTCCACTAATTCCGAATGAGAACATTTCGCGTCCCTGGGGGTGAAGGGGTAAATTTTGAAAATTTTAATTTTGTAGGGGTAGGGGTTAGACCCCATGTGTTATTTAGAAAGTTGTAGAGCATCATGTAAAATGTGGGTTTAGCAAAAAACCCGGTGAAAAAATCTCATGCCCTACCCCCTTTATCGAGTGGGTAAAGTGAAAGGTATGGCTAGCCGATGTGGACAAAAAACATACTTACTCATATTATAAAACAGTAGGGCCTACATTTGGAGTGGTGGCAAGACCATTAGCTTTTCAGGGTAACGACTCATTCATTCTCATTCATTTTCAAATGTACTGTTTTCTAATAAGTAATAAAGTTCTAATAAGTTTCTAATGAGTTTTTCTGTTTTTATCTACCCCTTCACCACCAGGGACGCGAAATGTTTTTATTCTTAATTAGGGGACATTAAAACCTAATAATCAATATTCATTTTCCCCCAATCTGTTCCCCTTGAGTCGTTATTTGGATTTAAAGACGGGACACCAATTATGAAACACCCTGTATATTAATTTTGTTTCACATCGCTCAAGTAGATATGTGTTGTAAGTGAGAACCTGTCGAATCCGTAACCATGCACCCATCGGTTCACATACCTATCTGTTTTTTAACTTTTTTTTTAATTTAAATATATTGATTTATGAATAATTATTAACCTCTGATTGTAAAAAGTTTTGAATTAAAATTAAAAGTACATAAAATTTAATTTCACTAATAACTTCTGATTTTTTTTTCATTTTTGTATTGTTATTATTGAATTATTATTTATTATTTAAAAAAATTTTACAATCAGAGGTTAATAATTATTAGTAAATCAATATATTTAAAATTAAAAAATGTTAAAAAAAAATATATGTACATGAAGTCGGATTCGAGCCGATGTGCCTTCCCGTTGTAAGATCCAAATATTTCATTAATTAAAATTTTATTTGGCTATAAATCTGGACCCAATGAAAATAAGTATCACTTATGATATATTGTTGAAAAGCTCTGAACTAGGGCTTATCACTACTGTTAAGAAGAAGTCCAAAATCTAAATGTTTCAAAATTGAAACCCCGCTTTATTTAGAGGTCTGACTGTATACACATTTTTGGCCCAACCGATTGCATTCAAAAGGGAAGGTGTTACAACAGTCCTAAATATAAAATTTCAACATTCTACGGCTAATCGTTTTTGAGTTATGCGAGATGTCATGCCGAAACTAGTCAAAATAGACTCAGGGATCGTCAAAATAAATATTTCCGTCGAAATCTGAAAACCCAAATTTTTCGCGATTTCAACACATCCTTTACTTCGTACAAGGAAGTAAAAAAGCGCAATTTTAGTTAATGTTAAATACTTTACATATCTTTTAAAAATGCTTGATTTCATCAGGTTATTACAGGCTACTTTTAAAATATCGTCATTTTTTTTAAAGATGTATAATAAAAATGTGTAATTAAAATGTTGTTAATTACTGGTGAAACTGCTTGCCAACTTCTTGTACACTAAGGGCGTTTTCACACGCACCGGCCGGCCAGGTGGCCGAGAGGGCTAGGGCGTAGGCTTTCTAGTTCTCGAGTCCGTCTGGTCGTGGGTTCGAATCCCGCCGTGGGCATGGATGTCTGTGTTTGTCTCGGGCTGCGTACAGATATAACTTGTGTAAATGGCGCAAAATGACCTTAGTAGTCGACGCCAATATTTCTAATAAACCAAACCAAACCATCACACGCACCGACAAAACCGGAGCAGGCGCCGGCTCCGGCACCGTTGCCGGCCAATGGGTCTTTTAACACACACCGGCAATGCCGGAGCAAGTGACGGCATTGTTGCCGGCCAATGATTTTCACACCTGCTGGCTTTCTCTCGGTGCCGTTTATTAGTGCCGTAAGTTTTTAGCTTTGGTGAAAGATAGATTTGTGCTGCGTTCAACAAACATTACTTTGTTTGCTATTATATTTTAGAAGAAAGTGAACAGAGATCTGAAATTTATGAAACTCCAAGCCTACGAAATTTACCCAGAGGTGCACGTAATCGGCCAACAAGGATAGCAACTGATTTGAGAGAAAATTTATCAAGTACAGAGGGGCCGTTGCCGTTGCGAATGAACAAAATATGCTGACTATTATATTTCTGCATTATTAATATAAATAAATGTATAATTTGAATTTTATGTTGTTCTTTTTTTGTCTTTTTGTGGAATATCTTCTAAAAACGCATAAACTTTTTTCTATGCTTTGTGCTGTTCAATTTTATCTTTAAAACAATCAGTTGTTTTATCTCATAAACAGGGTTTATTTTCCACAAACTCTATCAGGATCGTACGAGAATAATTTACTCATTTTCGCAATGCTAGAAAATTGTACTACCATAGTGAAAATTAAATGTAAACAAAACAAATATAAACCCAATGCAAACAAAAACGCAAATATATATAAAACACAAACCCCTCTCCGGCTCCGGCTTTGCCGTTGTGTGTGTGAAAACTCCTTAAGAAAGCATTGAAAGCGACGAACCGGAGATCGGCCCGGCATCCGATTGTCGAGTTCAACGCCGGCTGCATTTGCCGGTGCCGGAGGTCGGACCGGCAAATCTGCCGGGCCGGACTACGTGTGAAAGCATCCGGTGCGTGTGAAAACAGCCTAACTGTCAATTTTTGGTGTATCGTGTTAGGAAAAATATTAATAATTTAATAGCTTTTAAAGATATATTTTTTTAGAGATTGGCACATTCTGCATTATACTTACAATTTAATGTTATAACTAGAAACTTTTCAAAATGTTAAAAACCTCTTATAAAGTTATTTTTTGTTGGCTTGTGCATTTTGAGCAAATTTTTCTGCTATTCGATGTTGTTCTCTTAAAAGTAATCCGTAAGTAAGCAAGTAAAGTTGAATGCTTGTTCGGGGAGATAAGCGAATTCTTCACTTCGGTTTCATAAACATAGTAAAACGAATTTCTGGCATTAATTTAATCTTTTTAATTAAAATCTTGCGTCAGATTCGTTTATGGACACTTCACATTTATTAATAACGCAATACTTCATGAACGCTGATAATAACTCCGAAAAACCATCAGCACAATTGCAGCGTTATTCATCCTGTAATTTACCACCTAATTTGAATTTTCTTTGTTTTTATCCTGTTAGAAATAAGTATAAAATATTGCAATTCTAAAAATTGGTAATATTTTCCATTTACAGAAGATATCTTTAGGTTAAAAAAAAAGATAAAAGTAAACAGAGCTTACAAAAAGTTTTTGAAGTATGATATTATGAGATATACAGGGTGTGCCATTTAACCTGACAAATTAAGTTATCTCCAAAAAATGCGCATCATACAAAAAAATAAAAAAATATGTGTTTAATATTTTTTAAAAAGCTATCCAGTGACTTGAAATTTGGTGGGGCTGGGTAACTTGAAATTTTAAATGAGAACCCCCGTTTTTTATTGCAGATTCGGATTCTACGCTAAAAAATACATAAGTTTTGTCTGATACATTTTTTTGATTCGTGATAGATGGCGCTGTAATCTTACAAAATAAGATTTTTCATAATTAATTTGTTGGTGGCGTCTGCCCATGGTCCGTGCCCATAGTACTTCGGAGACGATCCGATAATTATTAGACACTTACCTCTCTAATTAGGAGAGGTGCTTAATCAAATTTTGAAAAGTGTTCCATGCCACTGCCATTCTCTTTTAAGTTTGCATCATGAATTATGTAATTTTGCAAGAGAAAATTGAAATGATTTTCATTGATGGAGAATGTAGGAGAAATTTCGATGATGCTGTCAATTTGTATGCTGAGCGTTTTTCTGAAAGAATATGATCACGTTCTTCTTTTGTTAGAGCTGTTAAATAGTTTTCTACTGACCGATGTGTACAACCGAAGAAAAGAATGCGTGCAGCTACTGTTTGTGGAGAAAATAATCAAATAGCAGTACTAGCTGCAGTGGCTTATAATCCACATTCAAGCGTCCCAGAAATATCGCACCAATCAGGAATGATGTTATCTAAATTTCATCCGCATCATGTGTCCTTGCATAAGGAAGTAAATGACGATGATTTTCAAAACCGACTAACGTTTTGTCAATGGGCAGTTGAACAAATACAAATGAGCCAGAACTGTTTTGTTCGTGTACTGTTCTCTGGTGAATCAACTTTACGAACCACGGCGAGATTAACCGCCATAACATGCATTATTGCAGTGTAGAAAACCAATACTGGATTCGTGAAGTAAACCGTCAGCGTCCTTGGTCGGTTAATGTTTTGTGTGGAATAATTGACGATAAACTTATCGGACCATCTGGGATTGATGGTAATTTGAATGGTAACAAATACTGAAACATTCCTGAAGACGAACTACCACAATTGCTTGAAGACCGACAGAACATGTGGCTTCAACATGAAGGTTGTTCAGCACATTATTCGTTAGTAGTACGCGAGGTATTAGATCGGGATTACAATACTAGCAAAAATTTATGTGTCTGGAAAGGCAAGAGAAAGAACGAGTATTCGACAGAGAAACTCTGCAACTAAAACAGAAAAAGCTATACGGGCATTTGAAACATCTGAACATTGGGAGGTTCGAATAGAGCAAGAGGGTATAAGAGCTTCTACGTCAAGGGAAAGAAACACTTCAATCTAAAGTATCTGGTGATGCTCCGCAGTGGTGAAACAAGTCATGAAGAGTTTAGATAAAGTCCCGGTATATCGCCTAGACTTCCTATTTTTCGTATTTTTCGTAGAGTGGATAATCCCTTTGTTCTGTGTTGTATTGATTGAGCTATTATTTAACCAATTGGGAGTTATAATTTAATTTTTCAGATTGTTCTGTTTACCTACAAGTGTAATTATCCTGGGCAACACCGGGTACTTTTGCTAGTCTATATACCGGGTGTTTCAAAAATGACCGGTATAGTTGAAAAATCTAAACGGGCAGCGATAGAAATACACCGTGAACTAATTTCGAAATTTGTCTGCCTGAATATTTACTGTTGTCCCAAGCATATTGCAACAAACGGTGTATTTCTATCGCTGCCCGTTTAGTTTTTATTGATTTTTCAAATATACCAGTGTACTGGTCATTTTTCAAACACCCGGTATATAAAGAAGGATGTTTATTTGTTTGTCGATTTGTTTGTTCGCTTGTTTGTTTGTTTGTTTTTTATACAAATCTACACTTTTATTCCGATCTTGATAAAATTTCGCATACATGACCTTGAAAGCATGAGGAAGGTCACTATCTACCTCAGATTTCGAAAAAATAATAATTATTGATAAAAAATCGATATTCATGGTTATGACAGGGCATATTAATGAGAAATATCTCATGACCAACAATGCAAGGCAAAGTTTGTGCAATATAGAATTCAATGCATAGAATTCCTGTTATTCAGGCTTTTCTTAGAAAAGAGAATTCTTAGGACTTAACAATTTCTTGAAAATCTTTAAAAATGATCAGTAACTGGACATAATGAGTTAGCAGACTATTGAGAAAGAGTGAAAGACGATAGAGGAAGCACTCCTTATGCACCATGCTGTATTGAGCAAATGGTAAGCAAGTAAATAGAAGAATCGGCGACCACTAGACTACACAAAGTGATGAATGGCCAATTTTTGCTTCAAAACATCGAAAGAAGAAAGGAAATTGCAGCAACATCAAGTGTACATCTAAAATAAGTTTACGTGAGTAAAAAATTATTTAGACTAGAGAGGTCCATGCATTGTGAGCGTTTAAATATTTTTTTTTCGTTAAATCAAGTCACGGTATATCACCTAGAATGGATTTTTTCAGTGAAGAGATAAATTTCCTATCTTTCGGATTTTTCTTAGAATGGATAGTCCCTTCGCTGTATATTGTATTGATTGAGTTATTATTTAACCAAGTTGGAGTTTTAATTTAGCTTTTTGAGGTTGTACTGTTTACCTACAAGCGTAATTATCCCGGGCAACGTCGGGCCCTCTGCTAGTCTTCTAAATATATAAAGAAGGATGTTTGTTTGTTTGTGGGTTTGTGTGTGGGTTTGTGTGTGGGTTTGTGTGTGGGTTTATGTGTGGGTTTGTTTTTTATACAAATCTACAGTTTTATTCCGATCTTGATAAAATTTCGCATACATGAAGTTCAAAGCAAGAGGAAGGTCACTGTCTACAAAGTTTTTGCAACAATAAGTATCAACAATGGTATCAACACGCAATTCACAAACACTCTGCACGGACCAACAATATATATCTCATGACCAACAATGCAAATAAAAGTTTGTGCAACAATAGGTATCAACAATGGTGTCAACACGCAATGCACCAACACTATGCAAGGATCAACAATATATGTCTCATGACCAACAATGCACGGCAAAGTTTGTGCAATATAGAATTCATTGCATAGAATTCCTGTTATTCAGGCTTTTCTTAGAAAAGAGAATTCTTAGTACTTAACAATTTCTTGAAAATCTTTGAAAATGATCAGTAACTGCAGATAATGAGTTAGCAGACTATTGAAAAAGAGTGAAAGACGATAGAGGAAGCACTTCTTTAGCTCCGTGCTGTATTGAGCAAATGGTAAGCAAGTAAATAGAAGAATCGGCGACCGCTAGACTACAAAAAGTGATGAATGGCCAATTTTTGCTTCAAGACATCGAAAGAAGAAAGGAAATTGCAACAACATCAAGTGTACATCTAACGTGAGATCACGTGAGTAAAAAATTATTTAGACTAGAAGGCATCCTTGGAGAGGTCCATCCATTGTGAGCCTTTAAAAAATTTTTTTTCGGTAAATCAAGTCCCGGTATATCAGTCTTATTTTTTCAGTGAAGAGGTAAATTCCTGTCTTTCGGATTTTTCTTAGAATGTATAGTCCCCTCGCTCTATATTGTAGTGATTGAGTTATTATTTAACCAATTTGGAGGTTTAATTTAGCTTTTTGATGTTGTTCTGTTTACCTACAAGCGTAATTATCCCGGGCAACGCTGGGTCCTCTGCTAGTTGTTGATATTTATTGTTGCAAGAACTTTGTCTTGCATTGTTGGTCATGAGATATTTCTTATTAATATGCCCTGCCATAACCATGAATATCGATTTTTTATCAATAATTATTATTTTTTCGAAATCTGAGGTAGACAGTGACCTTCCTCATACTTTGAAGGTTATGTATGGGAAGTTTTATCAAGATCGGAATAAAACTGTAGATTTGTATAAAAAACAAGCAAACAAACAAACATCCTTCTTTATATATATAGAAAAATATTTGGATACTTATAAATAAAAATCCTTTCGTTACTCAGAAAATCCCTTCAATCAAACGAAAATTATTCAACCAATGAATTTAACAGCATAAAATACTTATTTAAGAAGATAAATAATTACAAGAAGTTCATTTCTCCTTAAATCTAAAGAATTACTATATTGACAAGAACATATTGTAGATTATTGAAGCGAATAAATAATAATGCATTCCATTTTAAATTAATTAAAAAATGCATTTTTCGAAAAAAAAGCTGATTTAAAGAATTGGTATATAAACTAATTAAAAAGTAAAGTAAATTACGTTATTTGGTTGACCTCAACATAATAAATCTTAATAAATGAATGATTTTTTTTTTAATTTTCTATCAAATTAACTTTTAAAATTTTTTATCAAAATATAATTTTATAATTATTTATGGAAACATAATTTTACAATTTTTTGACAAAAATATAATTTCTATCAAATTGATTTGTATATAATTATTTCATATTTATATGAATCATTTCAATTTAACAATTCCTATTTCATCTAGTTAACATTACATTACCTCATCTTTACCATTATTTATACAATTAAAATGTAAATAATTACTTGTCTATTACTAAAGCCAAAATCTAAACTATTTTAATTTTATTATAATTATTTATAGTTTTCCGAATTTCATACAAACTACTATAACTTATTTTCTTCCTCATACATGACTTCAATCTCTTTAGGATGTTTCGATAATTGGGTTACACAGCATAATATTCTTCTTTTAAATTCTCCCTGATCAACTTTATTTTCCTTTTCTTACATTCGCTGCATTTTAAAACTGCCCGACTTTCTTCTCGCAAAGGATGTTTTCTTCGTATTAACCGAACGTCATTCTGAATCTGTTATAAACCCCCATCAATTATTTTGATCGTTACAAACATTCCTGTCCATATTTTATCTAATTCCAGTAACTCCGTTTTTGGACTTTGTCCGTTGGGAGGTCAATCTGGAACACTTCTTGTTATACCAGATGAGAATGTTTCATATTTCACCTAATGTTAACGACCCGTTTCAAATATAGGAACTGCCTGGATTTTATTTTATTATTATTTATTTATTTATTTGTTTTTTTACTGATTCTAAAACAAATTAGTTTAAAAATTACAGTGTAATATATAATTTAAAAAATTATAAAAAATATTTTTATTGATTTTAATTAAAAAAGCCAAAAAAAAATACGCCAAGAGGAAGCATAGATTTCAATGCTATTACAAGTTTCTCTTGAAAGACAAATTTCGTTTCCCTTTTTCACTAAAACTCGAGTGTGTGCGCCAATCACAAGCGGGCTGCGAGTGTTGGCGAGCACACAGCAAAGAAATATCACTGTGATTGCGAGATGCTACAGTACCGTCTAAAATAAAAATAACGGTACTGGATGCCATCAGTTAACTAATAAGTGAAAATAACGGTATGCCTCATTATAAAATAAAAAATGATTTTCAATGGGGCTGAAACGACAGTGGGCATCACCGTATATTACAGCCACGAGAGCACATGGAAGAAGGAGATAACAGTTATGACGTGTCTTTTTCCCCCACATTACATCATTGAGAAGGGGAATCCCCTTCTATCTCCATCGTGCCAGTACCGTCTTCATTCTAGACGGTATTGATCGTGCTCACGGGCTTTCGTTCACAATTTCCTTCGTGAAACGGAAAACGAGAAACGAAAAACGAAATATAATTTTTCTAGAAACGGAAAACGGAAACGAAATATAAAGCAATTTTTTATTAAAAATTCTCTCCCACCTTGAAACTATGTATATTATTATGCTATTTGGAATCTGAATACTTTAGTTGCGTTTAAAATTAAAGTTTAAACACGTTTTAAAACCTAGCAATGCTTAAAAACAAGATTGATTTATTTATAGTTTACAAAAATGAAAAATTATATTACTCCTATCTTAGACTGTAACTGCAGATAGTTTTATTTGTTTGTTTTATGATAATATAATAATATATTCTTATTATAGGCAATTTGTTTATAAATTTATGTCAAAATTATAAGGAAAAACATTATTAGACCCTACCTGATAAAAATCAAACTGTTTATATGCAATTTCTCTGAATCCATTAGGGCCCGTTGTAGATAGCAAACGAGCTAGGTCATTAGCAATATCACTCCATGCTGTGTACTTGTCTAGTATGGTGGCACTGACGCGCATCCGCCAACCTTTAAGAGCCATAAAAAGAATAAATCCAAAAATATCCGAACCCGGTCCTCCGCCAACGGAACAAATGTTCACATCTCTATATTGTGAAGACACGTCATTAAACCAAGACGTAAATTGTGGATGATTTTTGTACCAAAACTCAGTTATTACCTCCTGAACCATCAGAATATGGGAGGTCAAAAAAAGGTAAGCATAGCCACACCTATATGATCGGTTGCAGTAAGGTAGGTCTACGAGCCCCACTTGATTATCTTGGTAGCCACTGAGTATTGCAACGATCGCCTGATTTGTCTGTTCTTTCTTCCCGTCACCCTCTTGCAAATGCAAGATTTTCCATATGTAAGGAAACAAAGAAGAAGAAATCATCGTGCCAGCTTCACTCGCTGTGTTATTCCTTGCTTTTTAACTTCATTTCGAGAATCGTATGAGAGATGTGTGTCCTTTGAAATCAAACTGAAACTAAAAAGATCCCATGCATCTTATCTTATCATTTCCATCCATGAGCAGTTGAAATTTTTATTCTCATGATTCTCCCATTATTAACTTTCGGTTTTGGCTCTCTCTCTTTACGTCCGTGACTGCTCGATCAACATATGACGCAATCACTCCATGCCCTCTTTATCATCACATTGTCAGTTAATACTGAACTTGCATCATTATTATTCGTAGGCTTATTTAATCAAAATTATGTTAGTAAACAGAGCATTAAACTTCTGATTTTCTTGTCAGAATTATAAAAATTAAAAAAAAAGAAGAAAAAAAAAACGACTGAACGCAAGGAGCAACGGACAATCGTCTAACTATGGATGCTATAAAAATATTTTTTTGTATGGGAAATATATCGTGTGCCGCTTTCGAGAATAGCGTACACTCAAGCGCAAGGGTTAAAATGAAAGCTTAATGCAATGCGTTGCATACTATGACTGATAAATTATAATAAAAATTCTTTATCAGGCAATTATAATACAAAAAGTTTTAATCAGCTTTGATTTGATATGTAGATGTTTGGTTTGATACACACTCATCAGCTTATCGGTTTATCTCATGTTACTCAATCTTATATTAACGGGAGACTTCAGGTTCGATTGTATTTTTTAAAATTTTAATTTCGAGAGAAAATTCAGATAGACCTGTGTTATAGTCGAATTTTAAAAAACATAAACAGTCTTATTACCTAAGTAAAAAATGTCACAGAAACTGTGGATTAAAAAATGGTAAAAAAAAAAACAACAAACTAAATAAATGACACGATACCACTTTTCCACAATAAATACCGTATTACCCGGATAGATCCGACGTCGAATTTAAGCCGACCTCCCTTTTTTGGTTATTTTCATCGGAAAAAGAAATTCTTAAGTTTAAACCGACTCTATTTTTTATATGTCCTGAAGATTATTTAAATCCAAATGATTCTTTTCTTTTCAATGAATAGACATCTCTACACCAAAGTATACAGAGTAAATGTAATCAAGTGAAATACAGAATACATTTCAAATACAGAATTTATTTACTTAAATACATGTACCATAAATTAAAAAAAAAAAAAGAAATCTAATTTTATTATTCATTTTCTTCATAACTATAATATTTTTCCTCCTCTTTTTCTTCCCATAAAATGTCGTCTTCAGTGCCGTTCATATTAATATAAACGATATTTCTTGAACCCTTTAACAATAGATTCATTGGAATTATCATTCCATGCGATTTTAATCCATTCAGACATAAGGTCAACACATAGTCATGGAAGAAGACTTGCCTCTGTAGAAAGCAAATGATCCGCTTGTTGATTGCAGTATCGAGAAATTGTCTCTCGCTCCGTCGAAACCACAGAGTAGAAGCAGCGAGTGTTTTACAAACGATTTGTTGCTCCTTGTGCACAAAAAAGTTCTCGAACAAATCTAAATTGAAGAGACATTGCACCAGTGGCAGCTCGTAGCTAAAATTTCTGGGGGTGCTGTGTCAGAAAATTGTAATTTTTTCACGAACTAGGGAATAGCTAGTGACATTAAGCTTAAGGATCATGTAATATACATGTATAAGAATAGTATTAAAGAAAAAAAAAGACACATTATATTGAATTTTATCGATATCGAAAGTGAAACTGTGGCGCTGCAGTGCCGCAGTGCCTATGAACGAGCCGCCACTGCATTGCACTTTATCCCGGAAAAAGAGTATTATAAATGTGACTTGTGTTCAGATTCCCCCAAGGCAACTTCGTTTTCATCATCATACACTTCACGACTAATTTTATTGTGACATTATCTACATGCGTTTCTTTGAAAAATGCTTCATAAACTGAGGCACGGTGGAGATCTATATCCCCACCGTGAACTGAGGTATTTCAAAAATAAATTGGAATGACACATTAGTACATGCCTCCTGTTGTCATGAAAAGGAAAAAAATTCTACTGGGGTGGGATGAGGTTGGGGGAGGAGGGGACCTTAAAACCTTATATTCTCATAATAACTCCACAATGACTCACAGGCAAACAATTTCTATAAAAAAACATTGAGAGGAGTCAATACATGATTTTTGTTTGCTGAAATGAATGCTACAGCCATTTCTTTGTTTTTAGGAAACAATTAATGTCTTTTAAAAGGCTTAACAAACATTTCTAAATAATAGGTCTGTTTGTATTAATTTTTTAAAGGAAAAAAAAAGTTTTTTTTTGTTTGGGGGGTGGGGATAAGGGTCTAATAATATCTCCAAAATAGCTCATGATTTGGTTGGCAAGCAAACTATTTACAAATATTTTTAGAATTTTAAAACTTTGGTTCGCTTGTATGAATGCTATAGCTATTTCTTCATTTTAAGAAAAAAATTAATATCTCTGAAAAGGTTGACTGCTTGTCATAAAAATACGTCAAGGCACAGTTTAAGATACCCTTTAAGTATATGTATTAATTTTACTTGGTTCTGCTATATGCCTTTTCGGAAGAGTTAGCTGCACAAAATTGGTCACATAATGTATGTACATACGATTATAGGTAAGCACGGATTTTTTTTTCTTTTTTCTTTTTTTAATTTCAACATATCTTCTTGAAGTCGAATTCCGTGGGAAAAAAAATTGAGTTGGGGAAACGAACACATAGACCATCTTTAGTCGGCAAATAATCAATTTAAACAAGTTATACCAGACGAAAACTTATTAAATGGAGATATGCAAGAATATTTTCTGAACATGAATTTTATATATGATGGTATGAATTCTTAAGATATTGCAATAAAGTGAAAATTTTTACAAATATTGCACAAAATTACACAGACGCCTACAACTATTGTAACAAATTTGAAATTTTATATAGTATTTGTATTAAAATATCATCATCATCATCATCATCACAGTCAACCATTTGCAATCCACTGCTGGATGAAAGTCTTCTCTAAACGCTTCCATTCTTCTCTGTTTGAAGCTTTGGATTTCCAGTTGACGCCAGCCACCTTCCTTATTTCGTCGAGCCACCTTGCATGGGGTCGTCCTCTTGGGCGTTTAAGGTCTCGAGGGTACCAATCCAGAAAGACTGTGTTCCATCTCATCTCCTGTCTTCTAGCGATGTGACCAGCCCAATGCCATTTAGAATGTTTGATCCGTTCGA
Source organism: Rhysida immarginata (assembly GCA_023313115.1). Taxonomy (NCBI): domain Eukaryota; kingdom Metazoa; phylum Arthropoda; class Chilopoda; order Scolopendromorpha; family Scolopendridae; genus Rhysida; species Rhysida immarginata. The sequence goes on along the minus strand of JAHWFO010005870.1, from coordinate 1,947,096 downwards.
TGACGTCAATCACCTTCGTTTGGCTTCTTATCCAGCTGTTGCATTTTCGATCTCTTCTTGTAATTCCCAACATACATCTTTCCATGCTTCTCTGTGTTGTCTGTAGTCTTTTTGTTGTCCTCCTTGATAAAGTCCATGTTTCAGCTCCATAGGTGAGTGCTGATAAAACACACTGGTTGAAAACTGTTCGTTTCAAGCTAAGTGGCATGTTGCTTTTCAAGATAATGTTATTCTTGCCAAAAGCACTCCATGCTGTTTTAATTCGTATGTTAACTTCATTCAGAATGTTGCCATCCATAGTGATTTCTTGTCCCAGGTAAATGCAGCTCTGTACTTGAAGAGAGTTTCACCACAATGCTGCCTGCCATGACCTGTTTAGGAGCAAATGCATTGAACATAACTTTTGTCTTCTGTGTGTTCAGTATCATTCCTACACGCAGGCTAGCTTCTGCTAGTTCTTGTAACATTTCCTCCAATTCAGAAGGACTACTACTGGTGAGAACGATGTCATCGGCAAAACGAAGATGGTTAAGGAATTCACCGTTTATTTTAAGTCATTTTCTTTGTCCAGTTCAGTTCCTTGAAGACTTCCTCTAAAACTGCTGTGAAGAGTTTTGGTGAGATGGTGTCTCCTTGTCTTACTCCTTTTCCAAGGTTGATCCTTTCTTTTCCTTTATCCAAACGAATGGTAGCAGTCGCTTTACTAAATATCTTCTGGAGAATACTAATATAGCTTCCGGCTATTCCCGTTTTTTCCAGAGCTTTCATTACAGCATGTGTGAACACCGAGTCGAAAGCTTTCTCAAAGTCGATGAAGGTAAAGCAAACTGGCACTTCATATTCGTTGTGGCGTTCGATAAGTTCTCTAATAACTTGAATGTGGTCGATCGTGCTATATCCGCTTTGAAAGCCCGCTTGTTCTCTTGGTTGTGCTGAGTCTAATGCTGAATCAAGTCTGTTTGTCAGGACTTTACTGAAGATCTTATAAACGACTGACAAAAGGCTGATAGGGCGATAGTTCTGGATATTTTCTCGGTCTCCTTTTTTGAAAAATAGAACCATCATTGCATTATTCCAATCATCTGGTACGTCTGACATCTCAAGGCATTTCGTGAAAAAACTTGCCAGTAACTTGTTGAATTCTTCTCCTGCTTCCTTAATCAGGTCAATTTTAATTCCATCTTCTCCGGGGCACTTTCCTTTCTTCATGGATTTAATAGCTTTGTCAACTTCGCCTTCCATAACCGGTAACACTTCATCTTTTCCTTTCAGTTGGTCTACTCTTCTTATGTCATTATCATCCTCACATTTGTAAAGTTTATTGTAGAAGTCCTCCACAATTTCGATGATTTCACTTCCATTCTTCGTGATTGTGCCATTTGCTTTCTTGAGTGCAAATATTCCTCTTCTTTCAATGCAGACCTTCCTCTTCGCAGTTTTCAAACTCTTGTTATCTTCAATCGCCTTTTTTTTTTTTAACACGATTGCAGTTGAACTTCCGAACATCTTCTGTGATGTGTTTCCGTACTGTCTTGCAAAGCTCCGCATATTCTATTACTGATCTTGTACGAGGGGAGATCAAAATGTAAGTTGCACTAACTCGCCGCAGGAGCGCGCTGTGTGTCGCAATCTTGGGCAAAGCGGAGAACGGGACATTAACTGCCCAGACGTCGGATAGGACGGTTGCTGTGGTTTCCCGTCATGTTTTGTGTGACTAGCGGACTAAAAGCAATGGCGCGTCAACTGGATGTCCACCCCAAACTTGAGGTGCGAGCAGTAATCCGATTTCTATGGGCCAAACGGGTGAATTGCACGGACATTCATCGTGAAATCACTGCTGTATATGGAAATTGAGCGCCGGTGTGATTTTGTTGCACGATAACGCAACACCTCACAAGACCCGTCAAACGTGCGAACTTCTGCAGCGATTCAAGTGGGAGGTTTGGCAAAATCCTCCATACAGTCCCGACTTAGCGCCATGCGACTTTCATCTTTACGGTAAGCTCAAAACGGAACTCGGTGGACAACGATTTTGAAACGATGATGAGGTGAAAGCGGCTGTCACCGTGTGGTTACAAAGCGCTGTAGGAGATTTCTATGCATCCGTAATCGAAAAGTTGGTTGATCGTTCGGATAAATGTTTAGGGTCTCTTGGGGACTATGTGGAAAAGTGAACCTACATTGTTGCTATAGCCGTGTTGCTTTTGTATAGGTGGTGTAATAAATGGCCAGACCGTGGAAGTGCAACTTACTTTTTGATCTCCCCTCGTATCTTCTCTTTTTGTCTTCATTTCTCTTCGTTTCTTCATTAATTTCCTCGTTTCTTCTGTGAGTTTCGTCTGTGGTTTGGAAATTGTGCTCCAGCTACTACTTCCGCTGCTTCTTTCAAGTGTTTAGTTAGTGTCCTGTTAATATCTGTGATGTCATCTTTCTGGGTGCCGCTCTGTGTATTAAAATATACTAGTACTTAATTTATCGCCTGCGTTACTTTTATTTTATTGCATTTTCTTATGAATTTATACGGCTTTATAGCTATTTATTATCCCCACTTATTGGCTTTATACTTCATTATTATTATGAACATTTATTACATTTATTTATTATTAATACCTTGTTATTAAGCCATTATTATTACAGCACTTTATTAATTGTAATAAATTGTAATTGTAACTTTTCCAAGTTTGTAGCATTAATTGCAAAACCTGCGATAAGATTACATGAAATAAATTGCAAAAAAGCCAATATAGAGCGATGCGAGAACAGAATGAGTAAATATGCTTGGGGAGGGTAGGGGGACGGGGGAGGAAGCATCGTTACGCATTACTACATGTGATCTAGTATATTTAAAGGAATGTGGCGGTTCTTGCATTGCAGATTGTCGACGTCATTCCTAATATTTATCCTATCTCATATTAGTTGCTCGACGCGAAAATAAAAGTGCTTAAAGGGCGGTTCACATTCAGCGACTTCGCGTCTAAATCGCCGTATCTGGCGCATTAAGACCGTTTCACATTATCACCTTTGCGAACGAAAATCGGACAAAAAAATAACGGACGACATTTTCGCAGCCGCATGTAGCTTTCACATTACATGCGAAACGACCATAGAGATAGATATATACCAGAGGTGGAAACTCAATGCTAAATCAAGGGACTTGGGATCAAGTGCTCGCCAGGGCGGCGCTTCGATTCGCATGAAGAATAAGCAGACGACGTTGTTGCTTAATATGGCATTTCCAACGTTCTGTGTGCTTAAATAGAGCGCGCGTTTCATATTAAATTTTAATTTTCACACTATTCTTCTTTTACTCCTGGAGAGTGCTCTTTCAATAATAATAATAAATTTTAAAATGAAAAAAAAATTATGCCCTGCTACACCTTTGTCTTTTTTTAATTTTATGAATTCTTATTTTAACTTTTTTATTTCACTTTTTAAACCAAAAAGGAATACTTTTTTTAAAGTAAAAAAAGAATGGATGAAGGGGGTAAAAATATAAAAAAGTTTTTTTTTAATATTTTATTTTATTTTTAGGAATTTTAGGACGACAAACGAATAATAAGTTAAAGTAGAAAATTAACTGTTGTAGATTATATTAAAAAAACATCTTAATTGTTTGAAATTTTTGAAATTTGAAATTTGAAATTTATTCATCCAATAAACAAAGGGCCTAGATATGTATACAAAAAAAAATTCACTTTTGTGAATTCATTATTTCTTTTATTAAGATAATTTCAAAACTCTTTTGGCATACTTTAATTTTTTGTTTGCATATTGTTTGGTTAACATTTTTAAATACTATTATATTCTTACATATTTAATTATGATAGTTGCAAGTACAATTCAACATGAGAATGAGAACAATATAGTGATTTCCAAGAAATAATTGGATGGATTTCTTGCAAAAGTTTTTCTGCCTTATTCTATCAACCGAGAAGTAAAACACCCTTTAAAATCATATGATGTATAGGGTTGTTTTAATAGTCAAAGTTTTGGTGGATTGATTTTTTTTTTTGTGAACAGCCGGTTCCATACAGAAGTTTATACAGAAATGATGAAATTCTTTGTCACTCTGAGAAGATCTGTTCATCTGAAGATGTTATTTTCAAACAGGATAGTGTACCAGCTTATACATCCAAAAAATCGGAAAACAGAAATAAGTGTCCTGAAATGGCCAGGAAAAATGCCTGCCATGAATCTAATCGAAAATCTATGGGCAATCATGATAAATAGAATACAGAAACCGTTGACAAAGGACAAAAAAGATCTCACTGAATGCATCCAAGGTGTTAGAAATATATTACACAGGAACTTTGCCCTGACCTTACTAATATCATCGCCCAAAAGAATTGGGACTGTTATTACGGCAAAAGGTGATTCTACAAACTGGTAAAATCAATTATCTATACAGGGTGATTTACATCGAATGTAAAATACTTAAAGGGGGTATTATAGAGGTTAAGATAAACACAAAACGTCCTATGAACATGGGTCCAATTTTGAACGATAACTGAGATATGAACAGAAATAAAAATGCCGCCACCAAGATCAACAAATTAATAACTCAGGTTCTGTAAAGCCTAGGG
>JAHWFO010005870.1:1887223-1927513 GCA_023313115.1 Rhysida immarginata | reverse complement strand
TACTTATTCATCTTTGTATATTATCGGTCTGCAACGTTTCAATATCCCCTACGGGACTGGACTTTTGGGAAACCTTGTTTATAGTATCATTTCTTCTTTACCGATGGAGAATACTTTCCCTTGCACCTCAACCAAGCAGAGATTGAGGATGTTGGGTTCTCTGGTGTCACACTGACTGTAATCAGAACAGTTGTTCACAATCTGGATGCTCAGAAATTTCCCGATGATTGCTTCGTCGCATTCAAAAACTTGGTTGGTTTGCGAAAGAGCGTTGCTTCCGCTACTATAGCACAGATGGTTGCCTGTAAAGGGCGAGTCATCTTGGGCTTTCGAAATATCATCATATCCAACTCGGATTTCAAAGTCATGCAGTCGACCTAAAATTTTAAATTTTTAAAGAAAAAAAATCCCATTAAGTACAATGTCACATTATATGATATTGCTGTCTTGAAATATATGATGACATATAATAAAAACAACGTGGAAAACATTAGTCTATAGCACTATAATAATACAGAACAATTAAAACTTTTAAAACAAGCAAAATATTGTAAATTTTAAAGCATACAAAGTTACACATTATAAAGTGTGAAATATTAGTTTTTCCTCTTATAATTATCCAATTTTCTTACTATAAAGAGTTTTGAAAATTGGATCAAGCTTTAGATATTCAATAAAACAACAAAAAAAAAAGACACCACTTTCGAATTAATTTCAAAAATGAAAGATATTAAGCTAAATACAAGTGAGAAGTAGATCTCTTGAATTTTTCTATAAAGTTGACATCATAATTACATACTTACTTTTCAAACCTGCTTATCTGTTAGGTAGCGGGGACAGCTGCCCTATGGAAGATCTCCAGCGCTCGAGAACTTCCGCTATCAGGTGCATGTCGTCAGTGCTAATACACAAGCAACTCGACCCAGAACCTCTATAAAGTCTAGCCACCTGGTTCTAGCCGACCCCTTGGTCTCTTACTACCCCTAGGTCTCTAAAATAGAAACTGTCTAAGAACCTGTTGCGGCATCCGTATCACGTGCCATACCAAGGCAACTGAGACCTCTCAATGAAGAGAAGTAGGGGGTCAATACCTAAAGACTGCTTTATTGTGCTGCTGTGCACTCTATCACCTGCCACATGTCTCAGAAATCTCATTTCGGCCGTTTTCAACTGCGATCAATCTCACTCTTTCGTCATTATCCAAGACTCGTGAACATAGGTGAAAATGGGGAGAATGATAGAATGATGCTAACATTATAGGCTATTTTAGGCAGCGTTTAATAATAGCGCTCGCAACTTCCAGATAGTACAACTTCATTGCCTGGGGCCTATACCAATGCAGGGGAAGAAGCGTTGATTACATTGAGAGATTGTAGAAGGGAATCTGTGGTGGTGGTGAAGATGGGACTATAAGTGTAACAGTGTCCCTCCTCGTGGAAGCAGGAGCCTAAAGGCTCAAACACAACTACACGGATTTCACGCGACAAGTTGTCGTGCGCAACTCAAGCGACAACTTATTATCTTTTACGAACTAGTCGGACGACTCATGCGAACGATACGCGTGACTTTGAGCTCGTCCGACTTTCTTCCGCACGAAACAAACGAACCACCAATCACATTGCTCGCTTCTGCCACGTCATCATTTGCTTTCGAGTTTCGATAATAAATTAAAAAATGGAGGCCTGTTCAGTCGAAGCGAGAGCTGAACATGAAATAAGAACTTTCAGCAAAGAAATAATAACTTATAGAACATGAAATAATAACTTATAGAAGTGCAGAAATAATAATAATAATGATATTCTCTGCTGCTTTAAAAGCAATTCTCGCCTCTTCAAAGCATTAGAACCCATTTTTTCCACAGAAAAGTAGACCGCTTCCTGTGTTGTAAGCACGTTCAGTCGGATGAATTCCGCGCAAGTGTGTCTAATCAAATTTATTTTTTCCATGTTCAAGAAAAGAAAATTAAAAATAAATACAAATTAAATTTAATTTTTTAAACTTAAATTTATTTCTGGTAAATATTACGTTTCACTAATGCCGCTAACCAAATAACAGATTAGGCATGTATTTCATAGCAAGAATGTCGTTTTCTCGTGCGCATTTTTTGTCGGATGAAATCTGTGCGCGCAGTTTCCGTGTAGATGTGTTTGAGCCTTAAGACTGAACATAGCAAACTACAATATAAAATGAGACAAAGCACTAACTTTCTTTATGTTGACGTTTGATATCAACTTTTGGCTTTTAGTTGCTACAAGCAAATTCTCTGATTATCCAGGTTTCAAATTACTCTAGGCAACAATAGGAAATTGAAACTACCCATACCTAAGCATAGTACCATAGAAAATCTCATGGCAACATGAAGCATATTTTGCTATGAAAACATTCCATCGATATCTAATGAAAATAGCATATTCACATTAGATGATGAGACATTTTACTTAGAAGTGAATAAAAGTTATCGGATTTTTGTGGGAAATCGGTTGCGGCTTCGTTCTCGATGATAACACAACGACTGCCTCCTTCCACGAAGTGCTGAAAAGTAACAACAAGCGGCTTCAAGAATTGTTTAAATTTCTTTAAATCGATTTGTCCCAACTTATGCAACTCTCCCGTACGCCTTTCCTGTGCTTATCGCCATCATTGTGACCATAATTAAATTTACAACCTTGCAGATAAAATAAAGTCGATTAACATAAGGTGTTTTTAAATCTTGAAGTTAAAATTTAAAAATATTTTATGCCAGTCATCATATCCTTATGTTAAGCATTGTTCATATTCTCCTAATTTTATTTGTTTTTTTTTTTGTTTTTTTCAGGTAGCTTACAATAAATTTACACAGTCCAATCACATTAATGTGACCACCTCCTACGTTCAACATCAGCGGAAAAAGATTACGTCCAGAAAGTACTTACCTGTATCAGAGGTGGGGGAGGGGTATAGGAAGGGTGTCAGCGGAAAGCAGAAAACTGCAATTGTTGGAGTCATGGCGAAACTTAGCGATTTATCCGACCTCCAAAAGGGCATGATCGTCGGCTTCCGAGCCAAGGGCGGCAGTATTTCCGAAACGGCTAGTTTTGTGAACTGTTCGCGTGCTGCCGTGGTGAAAGTGTACCGTGCATGGCGGAATGGCGATACCCAAAATCAGCGATGCGCCAGATGTGGGGCACCACGGGCCACAGATGACAGAGGTGAACGACGGCTACGGAGATGTGCGCAAGCGAACAGACGTGCAACCGTGGACCAACTGACTTCCTAGATGAACCAGGGGGCTACCAAACGTGTAAACTCAACGACAGTTCAGCGAAAGTTGCTGCGTTTGATTTGGTTTGGTTTGTTTGGTATTAATGTCATTTTCAACTGCTATGGTCATTTCAGGACAGCGTTATAGGGGCCTCAAATTTTGCCTCGCAAGGATGCAGCCGGCAAACGACTACACGGGACCAACGGCTTTACTTCCCTTCCGAAGGAAGTGCGTGATCTCAGGATTTCCCCCTGAAAATTCCTCGTCGTCCTCGGCTGGGATCGAACCCGCGCCCTCGGGCATCAGAGGCGATCACGCAACCATTGAGCCACCGAGGCCGATACGTTGCTGCATATGGGGCTCCGCAGCAGACGGCTGGTTCGTGCACCAATGCTGATGGCTGTTCACCGGCGACAAAGACCGATATTTCCACGCCAGTACCGCAACTGGACAGCAACAGAGTGGCGAAAGGTGGCTTTATCCGATGAATCACGGTTTATGCTCCATCGGACAGAAAACAAACAGTCTGCGTTCAGCGTCAGAAAACAAACAGCCTGCAACACGTGCCGCAAGGGTCCAGGCCGGAGGAGGCAGCGTTATGGTCTGGGGAATATTTTAATGAAATTCCCTGGGTACACTCATCATTGTGGACGGCATCATGGATCAATGGAAATACGCATCTGTCCTTTCGGACCATGTCCACCTGTACATGCAGATTGTTTTTCCTCAGCACGATGGCATCTTCCAGCAGGACAATGCGACGTGCCATGCAGCGCGCAGTGTCCGTGCGTGGCTCGAAGAACACGAGGTTACGTTTACGCTACTTCCCTGGCTCCCAAACTCCCCGGATTAAAACCCCATAGAGCATCTGTGGGACCACCTCAATCGGGTTGTTCCCGCCATGGATTCTCCACCGCGGAACCTACGGCCGTTCGCCACAGAACTGGAGACGGCATGGCTTCACATCCCTGTCAATACCTTCCAGAACCTTATTGACTTCCGGCCATCTCGCAGCTGTCCGCCCAGCGAAAGATGGTTATTCTGGTTACTGATAGGTGGTCACATTAATGTGACTGGACTATAAAAATAAAAAAATCTTACGATGTGTTCCATCTTCGGCAGTTTTAATTCGCACGCCAGAGATTTCATACGGCATTTTAAATTTGATATTTAACCAAGGAAATTGATCTTCCCCTGAAGAAGAAAAGAAAAATAAAAACATTATTTTGTGTAAAATCCTTTTAAATAAATGATCTCTTAATATAATCTTTATCACGGTAATAAAATGCTCGCGGCTTCTTGGCATCATTGAGATATACCCAACCATCATAAAGGGTGACCACTCATTAGTAAATTTCTCTGGTTTTAATGAAGCGTTCGCGCTTGTACCATTTGTCAGACGATGACCACGAATCTTATGCGACACTGTAGTTTCAAGTTTCCTCGAATGATCTGTTCGACATTTCCTCTGAAGTGGGTTTCTAAGGACGTCATACAGGCTCGAACTCACTTCATGTTGGCTGTGTTACGGGTAGATTGGGTTCCGTTTCTGGTTAGTTTTTCACTATGACCTCTGTCCTCTGAATAATAAGGTGCTAGAAAAAAGTAAAGAGCCGGGATGAAAATGGAAATAAACGTAGCAAATCCATGCTGATTTTGTTGCTTTTTATAGACGTGAATTAGATGATAGAAAACGTTGTTCCAAGAGCATTTAACAACGAATAACGAATCAAATGCAAATTAACAGCCATTATCCCAACCTAGCCACTTGCAAGTTGGAAAAAAGTTCAGAGTCTTACGTTTAATACCCGATAAAGGCACCTTTATTCTCAATGGCCTTTATTAATCTGTTTGTCATTGATTCACTGAGTTTCACTAACACTCCTGGATCAAGTTTTTGCCATGCTGCAGTGATACTATTCACCAATTCTTCTTTATTACTGTGCTGACGGAAATTGTTGTATACAGAACGCACTAAGATTCCCCAAATGTTCTCCACTGAATTGAGATCTGGACTCCGGGATGGTCAGTCTAGAGCAATCACAGAATTAGCGTCAAGCCAGTCCTTGGTTGAGGTCGAGCTGTGAATCGCAGCATTGTCCTGCTGGAAATTCCATTCACTCTCCTTTATGAGCGGACCGTATGAAGCAGATTATCCGCCAGAATATCTTGATATACAATGGAATTCATCCTGTGTGATACAAATGCAATAGGTGTAGTTCCGCCAGCAGCAAATCCTCCCCAAGTCATTACTGTCTCTTTGAGAAGAATCCCTTTTCATCTCGAATATCATGCCAATACTACTTGAACCCATCTGGTCCGTCCATGTTCAACTTCTCGTCTGAGAACACAACATTCTTCCACTTGTCACCGTACGTAACGTATTTTTTAGCAAACGCCACACGCGCTTCACGATGAGCTGCTGCCAGAGATGGTCTTCCTTCCATTTTTGAGTAATGCAGATTTGGAGAAGAATGCAACACATTTCGTTCTATTAGTGCACGGGAGGTCTAGTTCGGCAACAATCTGCGAAGAAGAGAGGTGCTGATGACGAACAAGGCTTCTTATTCTTGATGTCTGGTGAGCGGAAAGTGCACTTGGCCTGCCAGATCTGGGTGCCATTCCATGTTTATCTGAATTTTGGAGAAATTTGTTAACAAGTGACTTGGAACGTCCAATTTCTTTCGCAATTTCAGATCCAGTCTTTCCGCATCCCTTAAGAGCAACAATTTGCCCTCTTTCATACTCTGAAAGATGTTGCCCTTTTTGCATCTTGTATATTGGTGTTATATTACACAACCTGTGTGGTATATGCTCTCATATGACGTTGCTGTATACTTTCATCACCTTAAATAATCCTTTCAACTAAAAAAATATGCAATAAAGTGGACGACTCTAAACTTTTTTCCACCTTGCAAGAAGGTAAGTTGGCATAATGGCTGTTAATTTGCATTTGATTCCTTATTCGATGATAAATGCTCCTGGAAACAACGTTTTGTATCATCTAATTCACGTCTATAAAAAAGCAACAAAATCACCATGGATTTGCTACGTTTATTTGCATTTTCATCCCGGCTCTATACTTTTTTCCAGCACCTTATTACTGGTGATGCTTTTACTTACGACGAGACCTTGCTCCTTGCACTTTTAAATTATTAGGAATAACTGGAACCTGTGTCGAAAAAGGCGCATAAATACCCTTCCCAAAACATATTCAATTTTGCCAACGTCTTAAGTTAATTGTGTGAACTAACTGCATTTACGTGTTCTATAATGAATGTATTTTAGGGCGCGTACAATTATCACACGTGACGTCGTCACGAGGAAACGTACAAGAAGGTTAAAATCGCTCATTATTAACTGCATCAATTCTCTGTATAAAACATGAAAACCTATTTTTAGTCATTTTTATTTCTTACCTGGTATCGTGTAAGTGCAATTCATAGTTTCACTGTATTCTTTGACGGCTATGAATTCGTCTGCAATGAGAACATCCATGCTGTCCGTCTGCCAGCCATACGTAAAATCATCATTAGGAACTTCCCCTGAGGTTGCAGCAACTGAAACAACAAAAAACCGGACACTCGGAATTAAGAAAAATAAAAAGCTCCTTTTTTCACATTGAAAAAAAAAACGTAGCGGTTGAATGTCTACAATTTCATATATATATTTTAATTGTATTAACAAATACAGAACGATATCAACCAAAAAGTAAACAGTCCAAACTTTGTCTCTCACGTTATAAATTCTTTATATCATTTCTCTTACTTATACGAATAAGTCGTGTTGGTCTAAAAAGGTATTTAGACTGAAGAAAATATAAAGAAATCATCATTCTCACTTAAGTTCTATAAAAATTTCATTATTATATGTTTAAATTCTATAACAATTTCACAAATTTTTTTAAAGGGAAAAAAGTTGACTTACAAATAGGTTTTGGGCGAATTTTATAAACCCAAGCTTCGAGATTGGTAAATAATTCTAAATCAAGACAAGATGTCTCATTATCTGTCCAGGTACAATTATACTGAACGAGAATGCTGTTGCCCATGGTGTCCTGTTCACATTGAACTTCAAAAAAATCAATGTCAAAGGGAATGAGGTCTCCTTCGAAACAGAGATCGTTCTCTTCAACCCAAAGCCAATTACCGACAGACTTCACATCCTGACGAAATCCGTTTCGTATTTGAAAATGAATTTCAATATCTGTGTAAATTAAGAATAAAAAATGGGCAATTAATCATAAAATTTCAGAAATTTATAATTATGACAGTGGTCTAAATAAATAAATCAAAAAATTGTGAGAAACTGGAAAGGACTGTGGATAACGACATGACCAACTGACAACAACCTCTTGTCCACAAAAGAATTTTATTAAGCATATACGTATTTCGAACTCATTGAGTTCATTATTCAATGCCGATACAGAGTTTGGTCGACAATCGACAATCGAACAGTGAAGTGTACATTCGTTAGGATGGGACGAAAGCAGCGCTTTCACAAAGCTCATCTAACCAGAATAAACTCCAAAGGAAATACACTGAGGTAGTCAAGAAGCCTAACCAACCCAAGCGGTCTTCCATATTATACAAAAAAGAAAATAAGATTGACGATTGTCAGAAACAAAAAACAAACGAAATAAAAAAAACAAGGAGAAATAAGATTATCACATCTTCCAGTAGTCTGGGAAAGAGACGTTGCTAATATCTTCAAAATTGATGTCAAGAACGTGCCTCGGTTTACGATACTTCGTATGCCAGTTCATATTCATTGAATTCTCCAGTATCCCTTTCACAAGCTTATTGTCGTGAGTCTTCATCTTCTGTATCATAATCAAAAGGAGATCCTGTATAAACTTACCGATATGGGCCATGTTTAAATCGAGGTGGATGGATTGGTTTTTCACCGTCCTTCTGTCCAGCTGGGCAATGGTCCTCAGGGTAACATTCTGGAATGACTGTAGTTCACTCCATCTGCTTTTACAGATAGTCGCCCACGCAGTCATGCCATAGAGGAGTATGGTCCGGATAATCGATTTGTACAGAAGTAGCTTGTTGTCAATGCTGAGGGCGCTGTTGCGACCCATAAGAGCTATGATACTGTACTTAGCCCTCTTCGCTTTGTTCAGCGCATAGGACATATGCTGGTTCCATGAGAGTCTTGAGTCAATGATAACTCCCAGGTACTTGTAGTTGTCCACCCAGTCCAGTTTCTTATTAAACAGAATAAGAGAATCTGGGGGTAACTTGAGCTTCCTATTGAGGTACAAAGCCTTGCACTTTCCTACGTTAAGGTTCAACTTCCAGCAGTTAAACCAGTCTTCGAACTGCTTCAAGGCGCACTGCAGCCGAGTGATAACGTGAGCCGGCTGGTGTGCCCATGTCATAATGGCAGTGTCATCCGCATAAAAATACAGATTACAATTGTCGGGTTTCGGGAAATCATGTACAAAGTAATTAAATAGCACAGGCCCGAGGACAGAACCCTGAGGGACACCGGCCTTTACAACACGGGGTGTGGAAAGATTTTCTCCAACCTTGGCTTGATAGGATCTGCCGTCAAGAAAGGATTTCACCATCAAGATCAAATCGGCAGGGAACTCGTCTCTGCGTCTATCGGGCCTGCGTCTCCGTTCAGTAACAGGTCGGGGTCCTTCTTTTGTTACTGAGGAATCTTTTGGGGAACCCTAAGGACCAAACACCTCCTCTATCACAATCTGGAATATACGAAATCGCCTGCAGTGTATGCCAGAAAGTTTACCGAGGGGCGACTTGCAGGAATGTCCGGACTAGATTCGGAGAGCATTTTGCCCACGCCAGGTTCGGCCGCCCGAATAGATCAGCGGTGGCCAAGCATATGCTTGACACCGGACACGACATACTTCTACAAGACTGCCGTTTGTTGAGACAGGTCAGAAACAGGAACGCTTTGGACGCCTATGAGACGTTGGAGATTTCCAAGAAGGACCCCGACCTGTTGCTGAACGGAGACGCAGGCCCGATAGGAGATTCAACACTTATAAAATTGCTTAAAGAGTAAAGTTAATTTTCTGTATTTCTTAATTTTGTATCTTTGTTTACCTTTAACTTTTTTGATTTTATTCATTGTAAATTTCAATATCGAATATCGATTGTAACGATTGTTCGCGACCAGGAGGAAGTATCTCTACTAGGTCCGCGCTTCTGATGTTTAGAGTTTGCTTTTCCCCCATTGGTCTTTTTTATTTTGTAATTTACTTTGTACCTTTTTATTGGATAATGGCCACTCCAGCCCTTATATATATTCTCTGTAATTCAACCAAACTCTGTATCGGCATTGAATAATGAACTCAATGAGTTCGAAATACGTATATGCTTAATAAAATTCTTTTGTGGACAAGAGGTTGTTGTCAGTTGGTCAAAAAATTGTGTTTATAACTTCTTTTGCACTGTAATTACAGTATGTGAATTACAAACCTTGTTTGTAAAGAGTTAAAAATTTATACATTACTTGATAGAGGATTTGGCTGTTTTATCATTGCATATAATTCAATGCTAACCCAAATAAAAATTTATAAATATTTCGAAGCTAAAAATCCCCATGAACATCGGCACATCAATGCAAGAGTTGCCCAAATAAAAAGTGAACACCGTCTGGATATGAATACCTTTATTTGAAATTTAAAAGTAATCACCATATTTGTCAGGGCATTGATCCCATCGTTTACACAGCAGGTCAATTCCCTTGGCGTAGTTGTTTTTTGAAAAAAATCTTTCATTGCATCCTTCACGTGTTCGTCCGAATTGCAATGTCTTCTTGAGCGGCCCAAATATGTGGTAATCACATAGTGACAAGTCTGGGCTGTAGGCATGATGTTCCAAGACTTCCCACCGAAATTTCTGTAACATCATGGTGGTTTCACGAGAGACGAGGGGGCGCGCATTGTCGTACAGAAGGATCACCTGTTGTGACCGAAGACCTAGGAGTTTGTTTTTGATTGATCGTCTAAGTTTTGTGAGAGTATTGCAGTACTGTGCAGAATTGATGGCGCTTTTCTTTGGCGGAAAATCAATTATCAGGGTTCACAGTAGTCGAAGAAAAAGGATAACATCATCTTCCCAGGACGCATCTATTTTTATAGCTACTTCTTCTAACGTTCGTGGTATACACAGGAACAGGTGAAGTGCAATTTATGCACTTCGGTAAATTAATCTACTAGCACACCCCCTTCACTAGAACGCTGTTGTTTCTGCCGTAATTATGACGCTATGGGACGCGTCCACTTTTCATTTGGGCAACGCACATAACATTTTCAGCAATTCCCAAAATAATTATTTTTATAATAAAAAATAAAAAATTTAATCATATGCGGGTCATTTAAAAAAAGTGATTACGTGCTCATCACTATATAAATAGCCTACCTTAATGTGAATGACGAACTTCATTGCATTACTTCACAACACTTTGTCACATTTCTGGCAATTTTCTCACGCTGTCAACGGAATCATTTTTCTTTTATCGCGGGGGGGGGGGGGACCGCCCTCTTGAAGCGACGTCTCCGTATTGGTTCTTTCATCTCCCGAAAGAAGTCATAGTCGCAAGAACTATAGCTATAGATATTCTTCCAAATTAGCATATTTTATCTCAAAATTATGAGATTTAATAGAACTTGAAGTTGACAATTTCCTCAGGGCCCAATTGGGTGCAGTCGATTCATTTAAAGCTCTGGATTATGAATAATCCAGGGCTTTAGGTCTATTAGCCTCTTATCCGGCCCTGCCAGCATATCATAACCACATCGACGAAGCAGCAGTGCCACTGAGTTTGCAAAATGGCACCTTGCATTGTCATGCAACACAATCAGATATCTCGCCATAAAGCGGGGCGAACACAATAAATTTTTGACCAATATTCCAATCGACACGACAGAAGCTGATCCATCATTTATGCTATGTTTATGTCGTGCAAGAACACGACAGATCATGACAGATCTTTAACGAATTAAACTATTTACAAGTTTTTGCTCATATTCCAAACATGCGAAAATATTTTTTAATATGTAATGTAGTATTTCAGTCAGATTAAAGACTGCCACCGAGTGATTTGGAGGGCACGGTAGTGCCCCGCCAAGTCGAGCAAGCACAGCCGTCACATCCTTTTCAGGAAGCAACTCGGCGTAATTTTGACCCTACATATCTTTGTGCCAGATTTGCATAGAAACCTGAAACTTTTAATATGTAGAGTACTTTGCAAATGAAACTGAATTTTCAAATATTACGTTTCTATCTTTTCTAGTTCATAAGATTCAAGAACTCAAAGTTTCTTTATTTAGACACTGACTCACTGACCGATCATCAAAAATCAAAAAGGTTTCTTTATTTAGACAGAGGTACTTGCCGCAGCCCTAAAAACTTGAAATTTGGCATAAAGATATGTTTAGGGTACAATGAAAGGAAAAATTAAAAAAATTCAGAATATTAAAGTGTTAATGGTTAAAGGTCACTGCCAAACATTAATTAACCTGCAAGGAAATGGCTATTATGCAATTGGTGACGACATTGTTTGGCCAATTGTTAAGAGTGAGAAACAATAGCAACTCCGAGATATGAATTTCGTTGGAAACGTTTGTTAATCTGGAGGCATGGCATTTATTAAAACCAAATTAATGTCAAAATATTTTCAATTTCGGTTAAATAAACAATATTTATTTTTCTTATTAAATGATGCTAATATTCGTCAATTAGGTTCTGGTATTTTTTATAAAATGAATTGCGTAATTCAAAAAGAAAAAATTACAGCTGAACAATACTTTCAAATGCTTAAAAGTAAAGATGAGCTAGAAGGCGATTTGACTGCAATATTTGGTGGACTGTAAAAGACGGAATAATTTTGAAAAAGAAAAAAAAAACGAGAAATGACATCAATTGCATGACACAAAGTTATAACCCTTCAACATGGTTCCTTACCATAAGTCCTTCTGAATGGATACGGAGTGATTTAGTGGAACACTTTACGGAAGTCAACGGTATACGGTTAACAAAAATATTACTGAACTGTCTCAATTTCTCTCTTTATAGATAATAAGTTTACAGCTACGTCGGAGTTCATTACATCAACCCCTGAGCCACCGAGGCCGATCACTAGATTTGGCCTTACATGAGATCTCACAACTTTTTACAGCTAACGAGTCGCGAGACTTGGCTACATTTTTACATGAAATGTTTTTGATGGGATATAACTTACCAAATACGTAAATTTTAATTTATAGTAAACTTATAACAAGAATTACTTTATATTACTACTTACAACGATAAAAGTCTATTAGATATCCTCCTCCTCTCTTGTCCAATTAATTTTTTTTTGTTGTTGTCGAGCCATTTCGCAATTCGACGTGCAGCAGCGTGCCGGTGTGCAATAGGAAATGGGAATGATTTTTGGGATTGAACGACGTCACAAACCATAACATCACATCCCATTGGCTTCTAAATGGCTAAATTCATCCAACATTCACAAGAAAGTCGGTTGAAGCAGATAAGTTTGTTCTACATGTTACGCAACGGACATGCGTTTGTGGGACAACCAGGGACAACAAATGTTGTACGAGAGGAAGTCAGTAAGTTACAAAGGGTGATTTAAAAATACTAATTGGGAGAGAAATCTGTAACAGCTAGATTTGCACGTTATTTTCTTCTTATTTCTCAACATAATTCCTGATGTTGTTGATGCGTTTATCCTGTCGACGTAATAGTCTTTCGATACCTTCTCGTTAGGAACCTGGGCTTTGCTGCCAGACCCAGTTTTGTACTTCACTTTCAGTCTCCTCGTCTGGAAATGAAAGAAAAGTGTGAAACCGGGTCAGGCAACAAAGTTCAGTTTTGCACTTCGCTTTCATCCTCCCCCGTCATTTGCACAACGCTAACCTCCAAGATGGTTTTAGAGCCGACCAGAGACGTGAAACTCACTCTGAAAAAGCAAATCACTCGAAAGATTATTAGGTTGGTAGGACAAATGCATCAATAATATCAGCAATGATGTTGAGAAATAAGAAGATAATAACGTGCAAATTTAGCTGTTTTAGATTCCTATCCCAATTAGTATTTTTTAAATCATCATTTGTAACTTATTTACTGACTTTCCGTTGTATTTGACAAATGTTGGTCCTTTTTTTTTAAATGTTGTATCGTGTTCTTCCCGCCTAAGTGTTAGTCGTTTCCAGTAAATCGGTATCCCATCATGCCGCTTGCATTAAAGGAGGATTTGGTGATAAAAAGAGAAACGACGGTAAGGCAAGACGCTAAGGGATGAGCATCGAAAAAGATACCAGTCGGCAGAAGGATTCGGGCCATGTCGCTCGTTATAATTGTTAAACCAAAAGCCGAACAATTACATTTGTAGTTTCTTTAAGTAATCTATCCTCTTTGTGCGTTAAAAAACTTTAATAAAAAGTTTGGCTTGTTAAGCCTATTTTCTTAAAAAAACTATGCGTGATTTCTCACGAGAAAGACGTAATAAATAATAGATAGCGTACTTCCTTTCCAATTATGTAAATACCGTGAGTCTCAAAAGTCGCGTGCCAAATATATTAATTGGTTGCTTTGATTTTGTAGGTGAAATAGTAAAGTAGAGGAAGAATTCTGACACCGGAACAACGTGTAGAGCTGACACTTCTTTGTGGAGATCACCACAGAACATACAGAGAAGCTGTAGACGAATTTCATCGCCGGCACCTTGATATTTCCAAGCCCACCAGCTACACTTTTACGCGTGACAGAAGAAAATTTGGATCGTGTGAGACATTGTCTTCGAGTGCATTGTACACCTTTTGAACATGAACCATAAGCTTGTGAAACCGTGTGAACGTAAAGCCAACATTCCTAAACTTTTCATATGGTACGCGACTTTTGAGACACACGGTATATTGCTCTTTATTAAGAAATACTGTATTATCGTATGTGAAATAATGAGCAGATAGCTCCACTCATGCAAACCTTTTATTTTTCTTTGTAACTTTAAAAGCAATTAAAATGGAAATTAATCAAATGTAGGTTTAGGTAGAGGAAGGATTGAAGTTCACGGACATGCAATACAAAGATGCAAGACCATTTGTAAAAAGACTTTAATTATTAAAACTTAAAGTCAAGAAATTTTAATAATTTCGGGTAATTTAATGCACAAATTTACCTGAGCTGTTCAATTCGGCAGCAGGGTATAAAATTACGCTTTGAAGGAATGCCGTATCTTCGAAGTTTACAGCCATCCAATTATAATGGGGCTTCGGTATAGTTCTTCCTCCTGAGCAAAAGATTAAAAAAAAAACCCTTTATCTATAAAATTCTTTTTCTTTAAACACTAGAATATGCTTAAATGGAAACAGAAAAGAAGCCAAACCGCTTTTCCACAACAGGTGTATATTCAGCAATGATACGTATTTCGGACGCTAAGCGTCCATTTTTCAACATAACTAAAGGTTACAAGGTTATAGTCGGCAAGACGTGGCCAATCAGGGAAATTGTCCCCTAATATGGAGGTCCAGTCAGAGATAATAGTCTGTATAGTGCAAAAAGTCATAGCCATTTAGTGCATATGTCTTAGCAGGTTGTCCCAGTCAGCAAGGTTCATAGAACCCTTGTCACCATTTAGAATTTTGACGCCTTGCTCCTTGGTCAGACCGAAGCTCCGGAATTTATAAATCGAAGTGTGGGATCTGTGACACCTTTTACATCGGGGAGGCCAGGAGGAGGGTTGCTGTCAGGATCAAGGAGCATTTTAGGGACATCCGCAATTACAATCCTGATAGTTCTGTCTTCGCGCAACATATACAGACAGGCCATGGAGCAAAATCTGATGGTTACAAGATCGTCCACCGTACCAGTGACTGGAAGAAACTCAACTTCCTAGAAACTTTGGATATATACAAAGAGCAAAGCGATAAAATTCTAAATGGTGACAAGGGTCCTATGGACCTTGCTGACTGGGACAACCGGCTAAGACATGTGCACTAAACGGCTATGTTTTTTTTTTGCACTAAACAGACTATTATCTCTGATTGGACCTCTATATTAGGGGACAATTTCTCTGATTGGCCCACGTCTTGCCGACTATAACTTTTTTGGTTTGTTACTGTATTGTTGTACTTTTCACCTGATTGGTTTAAGTTCTGTAAGTTTTAGTTATTTTTGTTATTTTGAAATCCACTTTGTAAAGAATCTGATTGGTGCATATTGTATATAAATAGCCCTAAGGCACTCAGCAGATCAAGGACAGGACACAGGACTAGCTCTTCAAGGTATCACCTCTACTCTCTTTTCAGGTATCATTTCATTACTCTCATTTCACGTTGCGTCCTTTTCTGGACGATATTCACCTTCTGTTACGTCTTATGTGCTGGTCCCTGGGGTTGGAATTAATTTCCTCGTAAACAGTATATCGAGACGCTCATTATCCTTCTGGGTCCCTGGCGTTGGGATTAATTTCCTCGCAAACCTAGCTAAGGACTTTTCATATCATCTATTATTTTTCTAATCATTCACGAGTGGATCCCTGGCGTAGAATTAACTTTCTCGCAAACCTGACTTGTTTTCTTTTTTCCTTAAAGCTAGGTGCGTCCTTCTTAGGACGGCTTCTTTAGCACACACCTAGCTGCGAGGTTACTCCCCCCTGGTTCTATACAATAATATTTTAGGATTATGAATGATGGCTTCGTCCAAATTAACCACGTTGGAGTCAGCTAAAATGCCATTGCTAGTGGCAGATGGTAAAACTGTGTTCTGCGAAAAGGCCTACCGGGATGCCTGCTTGGATGCTAGGTTTTCTGCTTTTGACCTAGTGTTCAACGAAATGTTAGAAGCTCTCCGGGATGAAATAAATGCTAAGTATAGGGCACTGGAAGAAAAAGTCGAATCCCTACATAAAAGTTTTGAAGAGTAGTTCGAAGGTATCAACAAGGAAATCAAGGACTGTCGTAGAGATGTCATTGAAAAGATAAGCGAACTGAAGGAAGCCTTTGGGAAATGCTCCGGGACTCCGAAGGCAGGTAACTCCAAGGAAGATACACCTGTTGATAACAGCAAGGTAAGTAATGTTTTTAATAATATTGCCTGTGCTAAAAGTTTAGAGTCTATGGATATAATTGAAAATAGTGACTGCTCGACAAACGGTGGCTATAAGAGAAGTCACTCTGATGGAACCGATGAAGAAGTGGATAGCAGTCCCTGAATTGGTGTTGCTAATAAAAAATTCAGAAAAGGCACGAGGATCGATAAATTAAAGTCCGTCTCCAGAGTAAACGAAGAAGTCGTCAGCGCGACTAGAATGAGGAATCCGAAGACTATGGTCGCTCGGCTAATAAAGACCATAGGATCACGAAGAGGTATGTACCGCCAATTATCGTGCGGACTCATGGTGTCCCGTTTAAGACGATTTTAACTGAGCTCGAGAAGCATGTTCCAGTGGAAAAGATCACCTGAAACCGTCAAAGTTAAATGTGAAGATGAAGAAACACACAACAGGTTAGTCTCTGGAATTAAGTCTGATAATATTTTAAAAATTCAGCATCATCAACTGAAGTCGGAGAAGGTCTTGAAATACGTAATTCATAATGTGGATGTTACGTATGACCTCGATGACTTCCAAGAAGACCTAAAAAGAGCCAACTACTTCCCGGAAAAAGTTATTCGATTGAGGAAAGCCAAAGGATCCATTGATATGCCGATGGTTTTGGTTCTACTCCCGAACACCGAACACAACCAGTCATTGAAAAACATAACACGTATTGGGCCGCTGGCAGTTTTAGTGGAGGCCTTTCGAGGGAACAAGAAGCCACTACAGTGTTACAACTGCCTGCGCTTCGGACACGTATCCATGGGCTGCACGGAAGATCCTCGTTGTAATAAATGTGCTGAGGGGCACCAGTCAAGAGATTGCCCCAGGATCAAAGGACAAGACCCCCCAAAGTGCATCAGATCTGGTGGACAGCACACATCAAGCTACACGAAATGTCCAAAATACCCCCAGGTTCAAAGGATGTCTAGTTCTAAAGTGACAGCAGGCAAATCCTATGCTGCCGCTGTGTCTACGGCGGAAGATAAAGGCCTCAATATCAACTACCTACCAGGTATGTATAAACTATTAGGACGTATCTTTCATCTGTTTTCTAATCTAGGCAAAAGTTACCCACAGTTGAGTGGGCTCCTTATGACCGACTAATTTTAGTATGGCTGCACAACGTTATACTGTAATCAACAAAGGTGAACTTCGGTGCGTAATATGGAACGCTAGGGGCATTCCCCGAAAGCGTATCGAATTTCACAACTTTCTGATAAAGCAAGAAATCGACGTTGCTTTCCTCTATGAAACTCACCTCAAACCAAGCCAAGACTTCAAGCTACCTGGCTATTGTGTTACCTGATAAACGTAGTGCAGACGATGAAGACCCATGACAATGACCTGGTGGCTGGAATACTAAACAACCTGATGGAAATGAAGAAAACCGAGGCATATTCTTGATGTCAACTTCGAAGACATTGGCAACCTTTCCGTCCCGGATTATTGGAAGATGTGATGCCCCCTCTCCCAATCTTCTGACAATTGTCAATCTTATTATTTTTTCATAATGTGGAAGACCTCTTTGGGTTAGTCAGGCTTCTTGCCTATTTCAGTATATTTCATGTGGAATTTATTCTGGTAGGGTGAGCTTCGTGAAAGCACTGCTTTTGTCCCACCCGAAGAAATGTACACTTCACTGTTCGATTGTCGATTGTCAACAGGACATTTAGTCATGTTGAAAAATGGACGCTGAGCATCTGAAATACGTATCCATGCTGAAGAAACACCCTATTGTGGAAAAGCGGTTTGGCTTCTTTTGTATTTGCATTGAAGTTACGAGGGCATATTGAAGAGTAATGCCTCCATGGCTGTAACTTTTTTATTTTTTAACCGATTTTCAAAATTCGTTTTATATCTGATACTTACATTTGTCCTCTATGTAATGCACTATTCATTTCTCGACATATTCCCCATTCCTTTCCAAGCATTGCGCCAACGCGTGACTAGTCGGGTGAACCCGTCGGAGACGAATTCCGGGGTTGTTGTCGACACAAGGACCGAACGGCAGGTTTCACCTCGTTGTCAGAACGCAACTCATGCCCCTTAAGGTGCTCTTTCCTCTTTGGGAAGTGGTGAAAGTTGCAAGGTGCAAAGTCTTTCATTAATGAACTGCAGTTTTTCATCTTTGAACTGTAGGCGCTGCAACCCCCTCTGATGTGTGGCGATCGTGTGCGGACGGGCGTTATCGTGCTTCAGAAGAGGATCCAAAGCTGCCATTCAATCCTCGTATCGACGACAACTCCCAACTAGAGTTGGAAAGGAATGGGTTCACCCAACTCTCAATTGGGTTCACCCAACTAGTCCACGCGTTGGTGTAATGCGTGGAAAGGAATGGGGACTATGTCGAAAAGTGAATAGTGCATTACATACAGGACAAATGTAAGTATCATATGCAAAAAGAATTTTGAAAATCGGTTAAAAAATAAAACAGTTACAGCGATGGAGGCATTACTTTTCAATATGCCCTCGTACATATCCACAGTTAAAGTAACTCCTATTTTTTAATTTTTATTTTATATACTAGAATAGGCAACTTTTTAAAGGAAAATTATTTATAGGATCAAAAAGGGTGATTCAGTCAATTTTTGACCATTTCAGTACTATGATTTGATTTATTGACCCATTAATGTTTACAAACTTAGCATTTCAGTATGATATTTTAAGCAGTTCGGAGTTTTTATTCCCGTGGAAAAGTCTTGATGATATGCTCAATTTGGCCACCACGAACGTTCTGAACTGCTCGCAGCCGAATGGTGAAGTTGTTCATAACTCTATCCAGGATTTCTGCATCCACAAGGGTGCAGAAGTCGACGATGCTTTGTCGCAGCTGGTCTAGAGTTCTTGGTGCTGTAGTGAACACACTGTCTTTAAGGAACCCCCAGAGATAAAAATCACATGGGTTTAGGTCAGGACTCGTAGGGAACCAAAGAAAGCTACCCCCCGAATCGATCTGGAAACCTGTTTGAAATGACACGGTTTCCGAATTTCTGATTGAGAAAGTCTAGCACTTCATTAGTGGTATGGGGCTAGGCCTCATCCTGTTGAAACCATTGATGTCGAAGCGGTATACGCCTCCTTTGCAGCTCGGGGATGAAGAAGGTTTCCAACATGTGACGATACGGTGCCCTCAAAAAAGAACGGACCAATGATGCCTCTTTTGGAAATCGCGCACCAAGCCATAACCTTTCATAGATGAAGAGGTGATTTATGGATCTCATGAGGGTGCTGGGAACTCCAAAACCAAACGTTGTGTTTATTAACGTCATCTGACAGATGGAAGAAGGCCTCATCTGACACCCACAGGTTGTCCACAATGTCTTGATTGGCTTCCATTTCTGCTCCAAACTCCATCGCAAATTGTTGTCGCTTCTGTCTTCCAGTGTCTGTTAACTCCTGATAAACATGGATCTTATACGGGAACAGGTGTAAATCCTTTCTCAAAATTCGCCACGTCGTGGTATACGACAGCCCTTCTTCCGTGGATAGGCGGCGAACAAATTTTTTGGTAGGGGAATCGACCAACCTTGTGCGAACATTTTCGACAACTTCGGCCGTTCGAACACGAGCTTCGCTCCCGCCTTTTTTCTTGCCTTTAACACATCCATTGGCACGAAATTGCTTGACAAAATCCATGATTGCTTGCCTGCCTGGTGCGTCTCGACACTTATACTCCTTCCGGAACTTTCTTTGCACGGTTATAAGTGATTTTATCTCGAAATACCATTCGACAACCTTGCATTTCTGCTCTGTTGATAAAGCGGGCGCCATTTTTCAACAATACGATTTTCATGCAGCGCCATTGCAACAATACAAACTCCAATTATCTAGAAATTCAATATGGCGCTCATATTCTTTCAATTGTTTATCCCTAATGCACGTCATTCGAGTGAAATGGTCAGAAATTGACTGAATCACCCTGTACATTGTTAGATATTGCATGTAAAATTTTACGAAGGAAAGTCAGAATAAAAAGTGTGACAAAACAGTCAGAATAAAATTGCAATAAACATATATTTATTTTTAAAACTCATTTCGGTTTTAAAGTATCATCAGTTAAGTTACAAGATCTGAATACGTGAGAATATTTATAGATGCAGATTGACTTGGCCTCCGCGTTACTTCCCTATTGGTGGAGGTGCTAACAGTGCGCATAGAGGAAACCGTTTAAATTGAATACTAATTCTAATCTTGTTAGTTGGCCTGCAGATGACGTTAGTCGAAATGCGTCGTCTTATTAAACAAAACAAAGAGTTGAGACAGTTAACAATGAACAATTTTGGCACTTTTGCACGATTCCTCGTGAGTACATCATGCGTGACGATTGCACGCGTCTTAAAACACGTGCACTGCAGAATACATTTACGCAGTTAGTTGACAAGGTTAAGTCTATAATGGAAGCAAACTTGAAAAAAAAATTCATCAAGAAACTATGGGCACAATGATCAATCGAGCGATGAGAACAAACCACAAATCTAAAATAATTATTTTTAATGCCTAAGATATACATATTGGGGGCTATGCTCCCTTCATCAGTGAGTGATTTAGCAATCGACAATCGAACAGTGCAGGGAAAAACGAAACGAGCGGTCCGGTAACAATGCTTTCACTGCCATACTCGTCCAGGAAGTAACCTTGGGAAGTACGCTGAACTAGGCATGAAACCTAGTTAAGTCATGCAGAGGATAAAAATGGAGTCCATTCCTATTAGGATGATAAAGCTAGTTGTTGATTAACGAGGGGCACGGAGGAGCTAGGAGATCCAGGCCTTTTAGATGTCGAAGTTGACGTCCAGGATGTGACGAGGTCTGCGATGCCTGAGGAAACTTCTAAAGTTGAACGGGTGATCCAGAATATCTGCAACCAGAGGATTGGAATGGTTCTTAATCTTCGGAAGCAACTTCTTCAGCACCTCCTGGACGTGGTTTCCAATGGCAGGTGCATCGAAATCGTCGGCAATGGAAATATTGGTTGCAACTCTTCTGTCAAGTTGGGCAGTGCTCCTCAGAGTAACATTGGAAGGTTTGGAGGTCCTTCCATCTGGACTTGCATATTGTAACCCAGACAGGCATACCGTAGATAAGAATGGCTCGGACTACCATTACGCCCCAGAAGAGTAACCAAACTGAACTTTGCCTTTTTAGCCTTAATGATCGCATAGAGACGTGGCCGCCCCAATTTAGCTTGATAACTATCATCACTCCTAGGTATTTGTAATTTTTACCCATTCGAGCTCTTTATCAGAAAGAAAGAGAGATCTCGGAGGTTTTCGAAGTGTTTTCTTAATGAACATAGCCTTGCGTTTGTCAACGTTTATAATGAGTCTCTACTTAGCAAACCATTTCTCGCAGTGGGGTAAGGCATTTTGTAACTTAGATATGACGTGAGCGGGATTGCGGTCAGTGGTCATGATGGACACGTCATCAGCGAACGGATATAACTTGCACTTAGTAAAGGTTGGGAAGTCATGGATGAAAAAGTTGAACAGTGCAGGGCCCAAGACAGAGCCCTGGGTAACACTAGTATTGAGGTCACAAGGGTTAGACATGGAGCAGCCAACCTTGACACGAAATATTCTGTTCGACAGAAAGGAACTAATCAAAGCAATTAGATCGTCCGGAAAACCACAAGTAATCATCTTGTATATGAGGCCGTTGATCCAAACCTAATCAAAAGCTTTACGGACATCCAAGAAAGACAAGACAACCGTACTTAGCACACTTAAGAGGAGTGTTTAGATCTGCAACAAACCTCCAGATTTGAAGTTGGCAGGAGTTACCTGACGAAAGCCGAATTGCTCATCACGAACAGGAGTGTTGGTCACCCAGAAATCTTTGAACCTTTTCAGAATGACGCGTTCAAAGACTTTTGACAGCATAGGTAGCAAGCTTATGGGCCTGTAGCTGACAGAGAGACCAGGGTTTAGACCAGGCTTTGGTATGGTAACGATGAAGGACTCCTTCCACTTGTCGGGGAAGTAACCAAGTCTCCAGCAGTTATTCATGGCTTTGGTAATGGTCGAGACAACATTAGAAGGCAAATTCTTGAGAGCCACTGTTAGTGACGGAATCAATACCTGCTGCTTTCTTGATTTTAAGTCGCTTGATGACTTAGGGGATTTCTTGGGCACTATGACTTCCTCAGGGGTAGGAACACGATGGATGCACCGGTGGCCCTTCCCCGTCGTGTTACAGCAGTAATTGCAGCAAAGGGTGGCCTAACGCGTTACTGACGACAGCATTTCCATAGAGGACACGCATCCAGATATTTTGGCAGGTCAAGAAGAATTTTGTGGGTTTGTTTGTTTGTTTCTTATATAAATCTACAATTTTATTCCGATCTTGATGAAAATTTGCACGAGATCCCTCGAAAGCTGGAGGATACAAAACGGTGATTACCGCTGAACGCCGCCAGAGCGTCGAAAGCAACATGGCGTAGGCCGTCGGAAAATTGGAGGTCTCTCGATGGGTTGGGGTACCTATGTGAAAGGGGCCCCGGCCGACCTAGTCATGAGGACCAAACGGCGAACTGGAAAATTGGAGGTGCGAGCTGTTCCTGCATTTGAAAGAGAACAACGCCAATACAGGAACAAACAGTCATGAGGAGTTAATGGCTATTTATGGATACAATGCCCTATCATAGGAGACAGTCTCCATGTGGCGTCGACGTTTTCAGTGCGGCCTAACAAGCGTGGAAGACGAGCCATAAATTGTGAAGGAAAGGCCAGACAATCACGGGAGGATATTACCTGGACCTCCTGCGGAAGTTACGGGAACCCATCAAGTCAAAGCGGCGAGGCAAAGTATCCAAAAAGGTCCAACTTCTCCACGACAACGCGCCAGCATATTCCGAACATGAGACCATGCACGTTGCGGCGGAGCTGGGGTTTGAAACACTGCCCCATTCGCCGTATACACCCGTCCTGGCTCCAAACGACTTCTTCCTCTGCCCTCGCCTGAAGAACCCGCTTCGTGGACATTTCCAAGACGCCGACGAGATTATTCTCGAAGTGGAGCAGTTCCTCAACAGCGAAAAGGAGGACTCCTATAAAAATGGCATCGAGCAAGTCGTCCATCGTTGGGAAAAGTGTGTGGCAGTACTGGGAGGTGTATATGTGGAGAAGGACTGACGCTACCACCGTGCAGCGTCACCCCATCTCTCAGTCTTCCGGCTGATTATATATATTATGACTTTTTGACCGTCACTCGTACACAACACCACGTGGCCAAGAAGTTGAAAATGTCTTAACGAAGTATCGGACGCATCATTTGAGAAAACCTAAAACTGAAGTGTCGGTATAAGCCTCGTAGTCATCATCTGAGAACGGCACATCCGCGAACGCTTCGCCAACGCCAGAAAACTTTACGAACGTTATCTTGCACATGGCAGATGGCAATAGGTGGTCACCCTAGATTAAGATTGCGTATACCTCGATGGCACCAATATGCAGCGAAAGCTATTCATTACCGTCAGAAATATGGCTACTTTCATCAACAAATGCAAGAAGTTTTCCAAAGTTTTATTATCGCAGCTACATATTGCATTAAAGTCAACTCGGCCTGCTTTCAACAGAAGGTAATGGATGCAATTTACCATCAAGAAATTCCTCGTCTCTACGGTGCAGACGCTCATCGAGTACCTATCCACGGATAAAGTGGCGAGCACACTCTACATTCTTCACTGGCGTACTATGACGAAACAGGAAAAGCAATCAAGGTGATCCCGTTTTCATCCATCCCGGTTAAGTCCTCAGACGCCTCACTTTTGTGGCTTTGGATTCCTCATAAGAGAATTGGGAAACCGTCGACTTATAACACTCAGAGGCGTACAGATAACCATGCCGAGATGGAGAGCAACATCCTCTCTGTAATGCTTCGCAAAATTTGTTATAGTAGAAGCGGCGGTATCGGACCTCGTCCATAACAGGGGATCTCACCTAGCATAAGATGGTGGAAGAACGATATCTCGCTAAGAAGAAGGTCTAAATCGTTCATTTTTAACTGCCTCAACCCTCTGTATTGTTTTGTTTTAAAATTTAACAGACCTGTTCTTTTCTACCAGATTATTCAGTTTTTATTATCTGCAATACTAGATTTAATGCCATTTTTTTCTGAGTAAAAAAGAAAATCTTTCTCTCGTAGCCGAAATATATATCCGGTATTTCAAATCTCCTTGTGGATTAGAGGTTCCCTCCGATTTTGGTGATTGAAATAATTTATTCAACGCGTGGATGGAACCATTCACTTTGCAGGGGTGTTTAAAGTTCCCACTATGATGCGTGCCTTGTAACCGGCCCTATATCGGTGAAATCCATAATTATGAAGCGATACAATAAATCCATAAAGCATTGTCGATAATGCAGTGCATCGCGTTACAGACTTATCGGTAGTTAGAATTATTACTCCGCTAGCGTAAAAATCATGCTAAAAGTAGTTTTTAATTTTTTTTTCAATACAGCGCACAATGTAGTGAAAAAATGCTGAAAAATTCTGGCATAATCTATAAATAGGTGCGTTTTCTTGAGAATTTTTTCAAGCTTCCAAAGTTTGTGCAAATACTTTTAAATCATTTCGCGTGGAGCTCTTTTTACCATCTTACCCGGATAAAGCATTTGAAATGAAAACTATTCTTCTAGGATAATAAAATATAATTAATGTATTATTTTAAAATGACTGCGAATTAAAATAAATTATAATGTACCTACATACACTACATGATCAAAGGAGTTGGGACACCTGTTGCTCTACCGTAAAGCCGCAAAAAGCTTCAATCAGTAGTGTGTAGGATCACCCCGAGCTGCTATCACTGCCTCCACCCTACATGGCATACTGTCCACAAGTTTACGGTATGTGTCCACAGGTATTGACCTCCATTCCTCGAGGAGTGTGATGGTCAGTCCCTGGACAGATGTAGGGCAAACCATCCTGGATCTCACACGTCGTTCCAATTCGTTCCAAAGATGTTCGATGGGGTTGAGATCGGGACTCTTTAACCCGCATCTCGTCAAACCAGTCGGATATGGATCTTGCTTTGTGGCACGGCGCATTGTCGTGCTGGAAGAGGAACGGCCCGT
This sequence comes from Rhysida immarginata, assembly GCA_023313115.1. Lineage (NCBI taxonomy): Eukaryota > Metazoa > Arthropoda > Chilopoda > Scolopendromorpha > Scolopendridae > Rhysida > Rhysida immarginata. The sequence continues at coordinate 1,902,119 of JAHWFO010005870.1, read as the reverse complement.
CACCGAAGTGTTTCCACAGCGCTGGAAGCGCCCCGTTATCCAGAATGGTTCTGTAGCCATCAGCATTGAGGTGTCCGTTCACCTTGATGAGCGTGCCCAGTTCAGTCCAGGAGAAACACCCCAGATGTTCACAGGGGTGTCCCAACTCCTTTGATCATGTAGTGTATACTGAGTCTTAAAATCTTCTTTATATTAAAATGAAATGAAAAAAATAGTATCTAAAATTACCTGTGGTGTGCACTTCATTTTCCTTGTCTTCGAAATTCATAAACTTTAAAAGTGGTACTGTATTAGCTATATTTCCGTCTATAAAAAATAGTGAAAATATTTTATTATTATATTCTTGAAAGAGGATGCAATTTATGGTCTTTAATTAATTATAATGATTAGATTTTGCCTAAATATAAGACATTATCTGAAATAAAATTAAAGTAATACAAATTTTTAGTGAAATAGTCAATTTATACAGAGTGTTTCTGACTGGTCTGTACAAACTTTCAGGATATGTTCCAGATGCCAAACCAAGCAGAAAATGCCATATGAACATTGGAGCGAAAACGCTTCTTTCTAGAGTTATAACTGTTTGAAGGTGTCCTGTAGTAGAAGAAGAATTACGACAATTCAAAGAACCGGAGGCCATTTTGAGCCTTTGATATAGCATTTTCTTGTTATATCCTTTACATCATTTGCCTTTGACAAAAAGTGTATTGTCTGGTTATACCGTAGAAATAAATCGCATAGTTTGCAAGTCCGACATGGTTAATTTCATCTTCTTCGGGACACCTTCAAGCCGTTAAAACTCTAAAAAGAAGCATTTTCGATATCATGAGTCAACTCATTTCGACTGCCACTTGGTTACGAGTTTGATTGGTAATGTAATGCTTTTTCTTAGAGCCAAAATCATCATAAAATCATCAACTTTTTCAGTGTCCTCGGAACTACTCTTGCACCGCTTTCTTCATCTTGAATCAACGACAACCCAGATGATTTTATCAGTTCAGAAATACGGAAATTACACTGTACCGAATCCGATGTTTACAGTTTCAGTGTTTTTTGGCATTGAAGCTATCTTTTCTCTTTCAGACCGATCTGTATCATTTATGCAAACTTAAATTTTTAAAGAAATCAATGATTGTAAACTGGAGATAATTCTTCAAGCATAAAGTAATGATATTATCAGAAAAAAAATGGAAGAAAAAATTCCACGACCTGGATTCGAACCAGGAACCACGAGTATCACGCTCGTTGCCTCTACCAATTGGGCTAGCGTGGACACGGCACAGCAAGGTTGTCCCCAGGTGTCCATAAAGATTATGGTAATGAAGATGAAAACCTAACCTAAATTAACAATTTCTTACGAGTGTTCATCAACTTTTCCGATGGTTTGGTAAGGAAGAATTCCCGATCTGCGAGCTGGGTGGTAGCCCTATCATTGGGCTTCCATCTTGACCACCTTGTAGTCTTTATGGACACCTGGAGACAGCCTTGCTGTACCGTGTCCACGACAGCCCAATCGGTAGAGGCAACGAGCGTAATACTTATGGGTTCTTGTTTGAATCCAGGTCGTGGAATTTTTCCTTCCATCATTTCTGATAATATCATTAAATTTTCAACTCAGTTGTAAACCTGAGTTTTATGTACGTAGCCTATACACCTGGTATTTCTGTCGACTGTTTTCTGTTGTAATATCATAATGGGTTCTCACCTTTAGTAAGTAGAAACGGATGACTGATCTCTGGAATAAGTTTCCAGCCGACCCACTATTTTCGATACTAGTGGGTTATTACCTCAGCGTCAGAAGCATTCACCAGAGAACGCGCTAAAACTAATGGTACAATAAACAGATTCCTTATTACTGGTCTCATTTACGGTCATTTTCTAACTTAACATGATTCCCCTCTTAATTAAATTATAAGTATAATTTTTATTTTTATACTTTATCATCCAAAATAATAAAAAATCATTTATAATAAATAGATTTTAAATCTTAACTTTAAAAATAAATATATATATATATATAAAAATTAATCTTTGTATATATGTATGTTCCGGCATAACTCTGGAACGCCTGAAGCAATTTCAACTGTCATTGATTTATTCTGCGGGCATGTAAACCGTAAAACCCCTAGATATGGTTGGGATGGCAGGTTTATGTAAGCCTGTATCAATTTATGACGATGACGTGATAAATTGTTCTGCTGCTCTGGCAACTTAAGGTTTGTTTCCAAAAATTATTAATAACTAGCGGACCTGGCAATGCTTCGCTATTGCTAAATATGGGTATATATAGGGTGACGAAAAACAAATGGTAGATAATGATACACATAATAGATCATGGTTTAGTGATGCATTTTGTTCCTGTGAACATGGGTCTGAATATGAACAGAAATAAAAATGGCGCCACCAAGATCAACATGTTAATAACTCAGGTTCTATAACATCTAGGATGATGATATTTTGGGAAATAATAAGTTACATAAAACTGTGTTTACCGTTAAAATATGATCGAATTCCAACGAGTAGTTTCCGAGTAACGCACTTAACATCGTAACACGTGCTGGTTAGAATTCCTAAACTCACTTTATCCGGCTGAATTACCATCACATCGAATTTTACTAAAAGTGGGAACTCCAATTATTTTCTACGGAGCCTCGACCCGGAAGATGCTAGGCAATGTAAGTGAAGCGACAGTTTCAGGAAAGGGAAAGACTAAAACATTTTTTATCCCATGGATCCATTCATCCCAACGGATCTCCCTTTTAACTTTAAGAGATTGCAATTCCCAGCGAGACTTGCGTTCTCAGTCACGATCAACAAGTCGCAGGGGCAGTCTATTAAGCACTGCGGAGTGGATTTGAGATCCCATGTTTCTCTCACGGACAACTTTATTGCTTGCTCAAGGGTAGGTTTACCCAAGAATTTATCTATTCTTGCTTCTGAAGGTAAAATTAAAAATCTTGTTTATAATCAAGTTTTGAGTTAAAATACGAGGGGCTATTGATAAATAAGGTCTCCATGGCTGTAACTTTATTTGTTAACAGATTTTCAAAATTCTTTTTGTACCTTATACTCACATTTGTCCTCTATGTAATGCACTATTCACTTTTCGACATAGTCCTCATTCCTTTCCAAGCATTGCGCCAACGCGTGACTAGTTGGGTGAACCCGTCGGAGAGGAATTCCGGAGTTGTTGTCGACACCAGTATTGAATGGCAGCGTTTACCTCGCCGTCAGAACCAACTCATGTCCCTTAAGGGGCTCTTTCTTCTTTGGGAAGTGGTGAAAGTCGCAATGTGCAAAGTCTTTCATTTTTGAACTGCAATTATTCATTTTTGAACTGTAGGCGCTGCAACGCTCTGGTGTGTGGTGACTCGTGTGCGGGCGGACGTTATCGTACTCCAGAAGAGGGTCCAAAGCTGACATTCAATCCTGGTGTCGACAACAACTCCGGAATTCCTCTCCGACGGGTTCACCGAACTAGTCACGCGTTGGCGCAATGCTTGGAAAGGAATGGGGACTCTGTCGAAAAGTGAATAGTGCATTACATAGAGGACAAATGTGAGTATAAGATACAAAAAGAATTTTGAAAATCGGTTAACAAATAAAAAAGTTACAACCATGGAGACCTTACTTATCAATCGCCCCTCGTAATATTATAGTGAATTTGTAAAAGATTTTCCTTTATAATTTGTGTAATGTCAATAAAATTACTTCGATTTTAATATAGATAAAATTCATTCCTTTTCCTGTCTAATAGAAGATTGGGATAAATAAAGTCCCGGGGAACGCCGGGTAATCAGCTAGTACTTTAATAAATTTCAATCATTTGTTGCAAGTTTTGGTTATTCGAAATAAACTTTATTGATCAGAACTAGAACGGAGTGTAGGCAATTTTTAAATAAAAAATGATATAATTACCTTATCTTAAATAAAAAAAACTTGCTTACGAATTTGCTTATTTAGTACACCGCATTGGTAAATGCAATATTTGTTTACATTAAATACGCGGTAAGTGAAAATGACTGGTACAAAAGTAAACTGCCTTATCGAGGCTGTGTTCAATATCTTGCCAAAATAAATGACGGAATGATAGGTTACTCTAATTTTGTAATAGCCTTCAGAGATGTACGATATGAACGCTCCAGGTGACATAGTAAAAGTCAAGACAAGAATTTAACTCATCACACCACGTCTCATAAACGCTACTTTCAGTCCTCGGCATAAGGGGCACAAAGACCAAGTCTTTTGTAAAGTTTCGTGACTTGGTGACCATAGCATCAGTGGCTCATAGTTAGCCAAGCACGGCCTATGCAATATCCTCGCAGGTGTTCATTGAGGAATCTTAAAATGTGGTTGAAATGTCACTAGATAGCGATTGTGGGCGTCATTTTTGCAAATTTTGAAAATATGTTTTTTCTCTGCCTATTACTAACATTTTGAGTAACAGCGCCTCTAGTGAGCAATTCGCATATGGTGGATAAAACTTGGAGGGGGAACTTATCATTCTATCATTTATTTTGGCAATATATGGAATACATTCTTGGTGAGATAGTGTTCTTTTTTACAGTCACTTTGATTTAAGCTTACCTTATTCAACTTATGAAAAAGACTAAACGTGATAAGAACAATTAAATTAAATCGATATTAAAATGCACGTAAGCCTTTTCCTCATCCCCCCCCCCCCCCTATCTACATGCAGGTTTAGAGTACTAGAGCACGGGTCCCTTTAATGGTACAATTACACTTCTACATGTACAACAAATAAAATCTGATATTTGTTATCGTAGGCCACATATATTATTTTCTTTTCGCCAATTTTTGGTCCGGTAATTTTCTGGTGTAATACAACCATTTTTAACACAAGACTGAATCATATCTTATGATTTAAAAATAAGCAAATTAAAATATTAACTTACAGTAATAGCTATCTACAGGTAACCCGTAAACATCCACCTCGCATAGAGCGAGCACCGATGAATCCTTGCTGCAAACAGGATCTCTGCAGGGATTCGTCACTTGGATGGAGAGAAAACGGCCAGGAACTTCAGACTCGCATTCCACGTAGAGATTGATATCGTAAAAAGCTTGACCGGAGTAATCTTTGCAAAGTGCATTCTCCTCAAATACAGAATCATCATCCACCATTCCAGCTATATCATTATATCCTACCCGAATCATTAAATCGTGTAATTTATCTGCAAAGAATTAAGTAGAAATGTAAAGATTGAAATGTAATTAATCTGTATTAATCTGTCTGGGGATTTCTGATAGATTTATGCCTAATTTATGAATTTTTGACTGTGCCATTAATTTTATTATCAATTAGCCAAGACAGTTCTGTCAATATTGCAAATGAAACATCAAGGCGCAGTTGATTTATGACAAAAGGACTTGACTCATAAAAACTCACCATTACATTCGCTAATCTTTTCCCAACGTGGTATAAGGTCATGTATACAGTGTTGTAAAATGTCCTGTCTTTAGAGACAAAACATCGACCCACGTCGGATTTAATCTCTGCATCATCATGGACCTATCTCGTTTGCGTGTGGATGTCCAGAACATGGAGCAAGTGAATATATCTTCATGAATTATCTGGGTAATAAGGTGGATACGGGAGCGGTACCCATTCCAGAGAGGTAACCGCGTTACACAGTACAACATGAAAAATGTTCTTTACATGAAAATATGTGTTTCTTGTAATTTTTGGCTGAAAATAACGAATCTGCAATTATATTTTGTTTACCACGGACCATTTTCCAAAAAAATCCACATTTTAGCTTTTACGTATCTATATTGTAGCTTTTTACGTATCTATGCGACCAGTTCCTCATTCTGAAGATCTTCCTGTATCTACAGCTCCAGATAAGTATACTGTTGATTCAGAGGAAGACACCTCCGATGGCCTAAACCATCAAGATCCTGACTTTCAACCATCCTTATTGGATGGAGGTAGATTTTTTTTAAATGGAAAATGAGTCACATGACATATCATACAATACGATAATTTTCTCAGAAATTCATTCCACTTGTAGGATTTCACCTGTTACAATTCGGAAGCTATCGACATTGAATGTTTTTATAACAATACTACATGATATACTGTGCCCTTCGTTAATGCATTATATTTGACTGATCAAGGTTAGTATCCGATAAGTGGAGAGAATTTCTGAGAAAATTTTTGTATTATTTTATATATCACAAGACCCATTTTTCATTTTTAAAAAATGCCTTCAATCCACTACTACAGCCAAATTCGTAATTTACTCCAACAACTAGGGCCGCATATCCATTGCAAATTGGTTATTCAGATATTTAATTTCACTGTTGGTTTTGAAAATAAAAGGCTGTACTGGAACTTTTAAATCACTTTTAAACAAGTAAAAATGAAAATATTAATGCATTATTTCTTAATGAAAAATCTATTAATTGCATAATAATTATGTGTTAAATTGCAAAATTTGTCAGAAACATTATCTTGGAGAAACTTGACGTTTATCAACACCATACGCGCCAGATTCGCCAAGCACAAATTCGACATCCTTAATGCTGATACCCCTGTCGCTAAACACTTTAATTCCCCTGGCCACTCCTTACAAGACGTGAGTTTTTGTATTCTTTGCAACAATTTCCATAACAAAAGAGAAAGAAAGCAATTTGAGTCTCTTCTCATTTGGAAATTCAATACCCTTATTCTTAATGGCATTAACCTTAGCAATTGTACCATTCCTTCACTATCTTTCCCCTATCCTTCTCTCACTCCAGTTATTACCTAACTTATCACAGGCCTATCTACAGTTCCTTTGTCTTTCCCTCTCTACAATTTTCTCCCTTTCTTCCTATTTTCTTATCACATTTTCCACTTTGTCTTTCCAATTTTCATTGCTGTTTTATTCTCACTATTTTCCCCCCTCATTTTCGTTGTTCAGCTCTAATATTTTTAATTATCATTATTTTATTTTATCGACAATCGAGCAGTGGAGTGGAAGAAATAATGCGAGTGGTACTGAAGCAGAGCTCCCAAATTCACTCGTCATATGTATAGACCAGGGGAATTACACTGAGATAGGTGAGAAGCCTGAAAAAAACCCTGAAGGTCCTCCTCAAGATCATTGAAGAATATTCCCCTCATTCTGGGGATAAAAAGGTTGATTGAAGATAGTCTTAGAAAAGAGGGGGGGGACCAGAGACGAACTAGGCTATCCAAATATCGGGGTAGATAACATTCCTGACATCGTCGAAGTTAATTTCCAGGACATGGCGGGGCAAACGATGTTTTAAGCGTTTCCTGCAGTCAGGAGGGTTGTGAATTTCAGACACCAAATGATTCCTGTGATTATTCATCTTCGGGAGCTTGGTCGTTATCGTATCCTGTACAAACTTGCCAATATGCGTTATCCCAAGATCCTCATGGACAACATTATTGTTGGCTACTCTACGATCAAGTTTCACAATTGCTTTAAGAGTAATATTTTGGAATGTCTGCAGCTTTTTCCACCTTGTTTTGCACACAGAAGCCAAAGCTGGCATACCATGAAGCAAAATCGTGCGGATGATCATTTTGTAGATGGGCAGCTTGTTATCAATGTCAAGAGCACTGTTACGGCCAAGCAATGCGATCAGACTGAATTTGACCCTCTTTGCCTTATTCAGCGCGTAGGAAATATGTTGATTCCAAGTGAGCCTAGAATTGATCACCACACCAAGATATTCCTTGACCCAGTCGAGCTTTTTCCGTACAGGGTAAGCAAACCAGGAGAGTTCCTGCGCTTGTTAGTGAAGAACATCGCCTTGTACTTGCCAACATTTAACTTCAGCCTCCACCCATTGAACCACTCTTCGAAAAGATGCAGCGCTATTTGCAAACGACAGATGACATGAACAGGATTACGGGCAAAGGTTAAGATGGCTGCATCGTCAGCGTAGAAATACAGTTTACACTTGTCGGGTTTTGGAAAGTCCTGGATAAAAAAATTGAACAAGGCTGTCCAAGAACAGATCCCTGTGGGACACCGGCTTCAGCTACACAAGATTGGGAAAAGCAGTCACCAAGTTTAGCTCGAAATGATCTGTCCGAGAGGAACGAGCGGACCAACATGATTAGGTCCTCTGGAAAACCAAATTTTATCATTTTATAAATAACACCATCATGCCAAACCTGATCGAAGGCCTTGCAAATATCCAGGAAGATAATGCCACCATACAGACACTTGTTAAGAGAGTTTTTTGCATCGACAGCAAGCCGCCATATACGTACGTATACCAAACTGCTCATCTGGAATAAGATCTTTGGCAGAGCAAAATTCATTGAACCTTTTTAGGACTGTCCGCTCTAGAACCTTTGACATAGTGGGTAAAAGGCTGATAGGCCTATAACTTGCAGGCAATGAAGGGTTAAGGCCAGGCTTAAGAATGCTTAGGATACCCAGCAGTCGTTGATCAGTACAACGATTGGAAGGCAGATTTTTAAGAGCATTGTTTGTGGTGGCATCCAATCCAGGAGCTTTCTTGTTCTTGAGTTTATTGATGATATCCACAATTTCCGTCAGATGGATTGATCGCTCTACAGGATCGCGTCGTCCCTCATAAAAATTGGAACACACATTACGAACCTCGCTGATTGCATGCTCTCCATTAGGAGTATCTGGTATTGGGGTGATAAATTGATTGCTAAGCGACTCAGCAATTAGTTGAGCTTTATCTTGGTCGGTAGTAGCAAGAGTAGTGCCGTCTGGAGAAAGTAGGGGTGGAAATTTCGCTTTCTTACACTTAAGAGCTCTAATCATAGACCAGAGCGAGTTGTCATGAGTTGAGAGATTCTTCAACTTGTTAGTCCATTTTTGCACACGCAGCTCTCTTACTTTTTCGTGAACCTTCCTAGAAAGCCTATTATACTTTCTTTTAAACGTGGGTTCACGTGTACGCTGCCAAAGTCTTTGGAAGGCATTCCTCTAATACTTGGAGGAATATCGAGATGGTCAGGATATTTAGGGTTTATGGGGCAAGCACTAGCAGACATCGCATTGTTGATATTATTGGTAATGCATTTGACCCTATCATTGATTTCATTGGTGCTACAAGCACTCGCTGAGTATCCATTGCTAGTTTTGAGGAGGTTACGAAAGAGTTTCCAGTCCCGCCTTATAGGAAGCCTATTTAGAATATTCATATTTAAGCCATCGAAGTTAAGGGCAACTGGAAGATGGTCAGATGTTGAACGATTTGAATAGACCCTTGAGAATAGCAATATCCAGGACATCGCTCACGGGAGAATGATCACAATAATATGTATGCTTGATTGGACTGATAGCGACAGTGTCCAGCTGATTCTGGATGTAACCATATAAGATAGCAAGGGTGTTTCGCATTTAGATCGCCAGCCAAAACAGGAAAGTTACCAGAGAGCAACTCTTCGAGCTCGCAGGGGTCAATCAAATGCCCCGGGGAATTATAAAGCGTAACAAGCTTCACCCAGCCAATCGTGAGGTCCTTGATGAGAATAGACGCCGCCTCCATTTCCTGAATAGTTCGGAGTAACGACTTCAACATGCTCAATACCTTCTTTGACTATAATAGCTGCTCCGCCAGATACATTGTGAGCAGGATTTTTTGGAAGTCTGTCCTTACGATAGACCATGTATCTAGGCAGCCTGAATACTCGTTCCGTATTGAGGAGCGTTTCACAGACAAAGGCAATATCGATTTTGTTTCTCGATAGAAAGTCGAAGAACTCCTCTCGCCTACGTGAGATGCCTCTGGCATTCCAGATTGTACATCTAAGTTTACCTTGATTAACTACTTTGAAGCTGTTACCAGCCATAATTAAGCTTTAGGGAATGATTTGACAATTTGCGGAATAGACGTTCCGATTTCCTCATATAATTTGAGCATCGCGCCTATTTTCATGTTCATAGCTTGTAAATCAGAAGGGTTGAAGCCCTTGTTAACAGTTTTTGAAACCACCGATGCATAGGGTCTCCCTACAATAGTCTTAGCACTACGCATTCTGTTTGCTTTAGGGTATTTAGGACATCCTGAGAAACTTGAGGTATACTGTCCTTCACAGCGAATACATTTAGGTGGATCCTGGCCTTTTACATTTTTACATTCCCTAGACTGATGGTTTCCTGCACACTTATTACAACGAGGTAGCTCAGTACAGCCTATGGAAACGTGCCCAAATCTGAGGCAATTGTAACATTGTAGAGGTTTCTTATTACCCCTAAACAGCTCAACGAGCACTGCCAGATGACCAATCCAAGTAACTTCTTTAAAAGTTCTATTGTGCTCAGTGTTTTGGAATAGTGCCAGGATCAACGGCAATTCAACCGAGCCATTTGCCTTTTTAAGTCTTATTATTTTTTCAGGGAAGTAATTTGTCCCTTTGAGATCTTCAAGGAAATCGTCCAAGTTATATGTCACATCAACATTCCTTATAACATATTTTAACGGTTTTTCCGACTTCAGCTGGTGATGTTGTATTTTCAGGATGTTATCGCTCTTAATTTTAATTGTGTCGGTCCTGCCAGTATGAGCTGTGATGCCTTCCAAAGGCACATGCTTCTTGATTTCTTCAAGAGTATCCCTAATTGGCTTGCCGTGAGTACGGATTATAATCGGAGGGACATACACGTTTCCTTCTCTATTATTAGATTGGACTGATCTCTTGATTTTTTCACGAAAGGCAACAGTAGCTACGTCACTGTCAACGCGCATACCTTTTTTAGATTTCTTGTTTAAGACATTTACCCAGGCTTCTTTTGTTATATCGTCACTTAATTTTCTCTTATTTCCAATTTTGCCCATTGACAGGGATTCTGCACAGTTAAGCAAGGGTTGATCAGTGTCTTGCGAGGATTCATTGTCGTCCACTAATTTGGGCGAATTTGAGTTAGACTTATTGAACGATTTCATCATTTCCCTGATGGTATGTTCTAGACTGGCAAGGCCGCTTGCAGCTTCAATACGGGCACTCGAAATCTGTAACTTTAATTATTTTATTTTTTGTCGCTATTTTATATTTACGTGTCATTCATTACGTCATCACTAATGCACGTTTTTCATTGCCTCCTTATTGTCTCCCTTTGGTCCTCGTTCTTGTCTTATCCCAGCACGTCCTCCCTTTCATTACCAGGTCTTCCCATTGGCTCCCTTCTGTTCTCTCTGGCCAATACTTCCCCCCCCCCTCCTTCTCCATATTGAGACTGTATATAAAAGGTCTTCTAATGCCTTTATTAGGAGCTTTAGCAAAAAGCTACTTATAAGAATGCGCCCTTGGTCTGTACATTTATCCGGCCGTCCGCCCGTCCGCCGTCTGCACCATAACTTGAAAACGGATTAATTTTTTCAAATTCTGTTTTCAGAAATTTGACCACCAAGGTCTTAGCTCGGCCGTATCAACTTTTCAGAATTTTTCGTGGACCCCCTTCAAGTCCAAGATAATGGCATATCATATACCAATCGATTTGTCAAGAATGTATACTTTCTGTTCATCTTTTAGGCATTATTGACATCGGCACGAGCACGTGAAATCGCTTTGTCGACGCACGATTGCTCGGGTGCTCATAAATTATATCATTAAGTAGCGGAAGAATGGAGCTAGTTATTGGTTTTATTTTGTCCGTCCGTCCGCTTCATAATTTCTATATTTTTTGAGATAGAAGGTTGAAATTCGGAATGTACTTAACTAAGGGCATGTCCACCTTCACTATTTAGTTTGGTTTTGATTGGTGCACTGGGGTCGGAATTACGAGGGTGGGATTAAGAGAGGACTAAAGATCAATGTGCTATTTAGGTTCGTAAAAGAGTGAAATTCAGTATACAGGTTTTAGGCCTAGATCCTGTAGGCAAGATCTACACTACTATGAAGTTTAGGACCAATTGTTCCAGTGGGATCGGAAATGCGGGGTGGCAGTCACTTGACCGTCAGAACTACGGCAAAAATTTGACATGTGATATGTCATTCCATCGAAAATGATGAGTAAGGAGAGAAGATACGGAGTTTTTTTACATTTCTACACACGATGTTCGAGAAAATCAATTTTTTGATTAAAAAACTTGGGGGTAGATAAAAAGTGCAGATAAAGGGGTAAAAATAGATGACCCTACTACTAGCCTACCCTACTCGGGAGAGTAATTTATACATGTATTTTTGCTTCACTGCTAAAGCTCCTCCTTGGAATGTTTACAAGATTGTATTATTACTTTTATATTTGCTGTGACAAAAGATAGTCCTTATCCGAAAACGTCAGCTTTTTTCAGGGGTTTACCACTTTTGTATCCTATTTTAATAAAATATCATAATCTTAAGAAATAAAATGTTCGCAAAATAAGCAAACCCATAAAATATAGAAAGAAACATTTTAGTACAAAAATGTTATAATCTTAAGATCACGGTACCAGCTTTGCTGCCTGCAATATACAGCGAATTCACCACGTGGGTCCTGAGAAGATCAACTCTCCACCATGGCAGCCGATCGTCATCTAGAAATATGGTAATGAAGTTTAGAGATGTTGATCACTTTACAAAAAATACTGCAAAAAAGTACAATAGATCAAAAAAAAGAGTTCAATTTCACATTAAATTCTCTCAATTTTCATACAAATCTACTTTATCTACATTGATTCTATGTTCATATAGTATAAAAATTTTAAAAGATATTTTTTTAATCAAATTTTCAATATCAATTTATATACAAGGGTTGGACAAAATAATATGAACACCTTTCGATTTAGACGTTTTGTTGAATATCTAAAAAAACACTTGACAAATTATCTTGTAACTCATACATTTCAGCGAAGATTTTGTCCCAAAGGCTGATAGGGGACCAGCAACAAATTGAACAAAAAATAATGTTTGGGATCACCCTATAAAAAATAATCCTTGAAATGCGTTATAGCTGTTGCATATGATTATGAGGCTTCCTTTACTTATCTGTGTTCATTTGCATGAGAATAGTACGTATATTCATGGGTGTTTTAAGAAAATTGAAATTTTTTCGTAAGTTTTTTGTTTATAACATGCAGGGTTTTCAATCCAATGCAATGCCATTTTCAGGAAACTTGACAAACTACAGCAGAGACAACACTTTGCATTTAGAATATAAAAATATTAAATATTTGATGAAATATGAGCGTTTATACTAAATAGAGTTTAACTGCGCAGAGCGTTACCAAAAATTTTTTTTGCATAATTTATTAGCTAACTGTATAGAGCTGCTCTTATAAAAAGCCCAATCAAATATCGTTATAATTCAGAAAGATATCGCTAAATGTTCTTCTCCAAATATTTTCATTTTTGGATCGGGCACCAGTATCTACTTCTTCACGTTACGTTAATATGAACTCAATATGCCGTAGCCCGCCTTTCGTTTATATTTGGAGAAAACCCCGTATCGTTTTGTTTATTTTTGAGAGCAACTGAAATTCAACTCATGCTATCAACGATATCTTCCTAAATTTTTATGGTATTTGCTTGGGCTTTTTATAAGAGTAGCTCTATACATTTGACTAATAAATTAAGCTAAAGAAATTTTGGTAACGCTTGCGCATGCCCATTTAAATATTATTTAGCAAAAACGCTCATAATTCATCAAATATTTAATATTTTAATATTCTGGTTGTAGGTTTTTTGTCTATACTGTAGTTTGCCTAAAAATTGCATTGCATTGTGTTGAAAACCCTGCATGTTCTAAACAAAAAAACTTACGAAAAAATTTCGATTTTTTTTTTTTTAAAGACATCAATGAATATACATGCTATTATTAATGACAACCATAAGAATTTTATCAATTTTAAAAAACAAATTATCAATCTAGATTACATCAATGCTAGAGACTATTCTTAAATGCAAACCATGTGGTTTATAGAAGGACTGGCAATTCTGCTATGAACAATCAGGTAACTGCAGCTGTTTGGTTTAGCCTTATTAACTTTGGTAATATAGCTCCGATAACTAAATCGGCTAGTAGCAGGTACCTGCTTTGAGAGAGGCTGTATCGTTGAAGCAAGGGAAGGATCTTTTGCCCTATTCCTTTCGACGAACCGCCTACTAATTGAACTGTAGTGATGCTGCTTTTAGCAATGTAATGCGAAGAATGTTCGGTCACGTTCTACAAACATGAACGTCACCAACATCATCTCCGTGGTTGACTCAGAAATTTAACATCTTCTGGACGATATCTTACGCTACCACGCAGCATTATAAAATGAATATTCACTCTCTTCACCTTACAGACATTCACCAGAAATTAGCGGCTCTGAATAGGGCAAGTGGCAATCTTTCTATACACCTAGTCCTTTTTAGACATTCGTCAGCAACCCATAGAAAACAGAAATTTAACAAAATATGAAAAAAAATGAAATTTAACAAAATGCCTCTAGAATTATTATTACTGTATTATTATTATTATTATTATTATTATTATTATTTGCGACCCTTTATGCGACCTTTTAAACCTCTCTCTGTCGCAAGGTACTTATCCTACCGATTGGAAGACTATTTTTATTGTTCCTATCCCTAAAATTGTGAAACCGACCACACCGAAAGATTATAGACCTATTGCACTTATCTCTTTTCCTGCAAAGATTCTCGAAACCTTCGTTGCTACTCATCTTTCAAAATTTGTTGATCCTTATCATCCTGATATTCAGCACGGCTTCCGCAAGGCCAGATCGACCGAAACTAATCTTGCTGTGTTAACTATCTAATTTTATTTGTTCCGAAATGTAATCTTTTTCTTTTGATTCCTTCCCCCGCTTGGGTTTTACCACCTGTAGGGGCAGTTTGTATTTGCTTGTACATTCTGATCTGATTAAATTAAATTAAATTAAAATTATTATTATTATTATTATTATTATTATTATTATTATTATTATTATTATTAGTATTATTATT
>JAHWFO010005870.1:1804141-1883418 GCA_023313115.1 Rhysida immarginata | reverse complement strand
GGCCTGTCTTTTTCGTAGGCTACGAGTCGACTAATGATGATGTAACAATGTATGAAGTTTTCGTTATCAGGACTTCTGTCTAAATGGTTGTTGGCCTGGCGTGCTATTGCGGAAGCCGAGCTGACAACAATTGTTCACTCTGCTTTGTTTACATGCTTCGAGTAAACAAAGCAGACTTTTAGATTTCAGTTCAGATCGTGCTCCAAGAAAAGAAAAATTTTCTCCAATGATCCTAATACTTATATTTATAATGGTGTAGTCCGTGAATTTTTTAAGATAATTAGCATGTATGACGTGTATAAAAAATCCTCATAGATCCAATTATTATTCTTTAATAGTATTTTTGTTTTGTGAGTAAGATTAAAGTAAGCCCATCTAATGGTCATAACATCAATGCCTTTGTGACTATACCAATTCTTTTTATTATTATTATTATTATTATTATTATTATTATTATTATTATTATTATTACCAAACTTATATTAACTCGCTCTTGGATCTTGTGAGATGGTACGGAACTTTTCAGTCGAATTTTGAAGCACTTCCGCTTTTCCATTCATTTTTAAATTTTAGCAATTTTTTCTTTCCAATTTCGGGTTCCCCCCCCCCCCCAAAAAAAAATTAAATGGTTTCATTTTTCCTGCATGTCTATGAAGTTTTGTTTGCGTGGAGCAGTTTGTAACGTCATAATTTGTTTTGCCAATAAGATTGTTTCTTCTAAGTGAGTAAGGGTGGTAAAAATGCTTCATTTTTCTCTTTATTTATTTGTTTATAACTCGACAGAATTGGAAATACCGGTGCATGAGTTTCTTTTGCCTTCGAACTTTCAACGTATACGTTTCTGATCCTCAAAACAAAAATTTCACAAGAATATCATAAACATCAACCCTGTTGCACGCATACCAGATGATGAAGGATGCCTGTAGCCGTTCCACAGGAAACATTCAAATGTGGATAATACAGAACGATCCCAGAAGATATAATTTACCAACTGTCAATGAGGCAGCGGCAGCGTTTGAAACTGACGATGGAGAACCAACCACCATTTGAGCGAGGTTTATGCGTCAATCCAAGCACGGGGAACAACTGACAACATATGTCGAGCACTGAAGCGACGAAAGTCAGCATGTTAGCCTTCTACTCCTACAAACTGTACGAACGGCCAGGACCGTTTAAACCGGTGTTGCACGCGTGGAAACTTACTCAACAGTATATTGTGGACGCGTTTTAAAAATTGAAGGAGACCGGCTACAATGGGTGAAAGAAAATCAGAACACTTTGAGAGTGGAGGCTTATCACTTGGCTTAATGGTTTTCGTTCACAATCAGGATGATAATTTTAATATGAAAGCAGGAAAGGTCTTGTTCTACCTATGCCATTTACCTGGAGCAAACGCGCATTGCAGCAAAATACCAGGATGCAATGGCCATGGTGCCCAAGTTCGGGAAACCAGATCTTTTCATCACATTTACATGCAATCCAAATTGGACTGAAATAACAGAACAGCTGGCTCCATACAAAACTTCGATGCATAGACCCGACATCGTCGCGACAGTCTTTGGTTGAAATTGAGGGCATTTGTCGACAACCTGACTAAAAACTCGGTGCTGGGATGATGCGGCATGGATGAACGTCATTGAGGTCCAGAAAAGAGGTAATGAATTAGTTAAGACAAACCAATAAAAAATGGAATGATTCTCAAATGCAATTATTTGAATGTATCAATTTCTTCTAAGAATACCTATAATCCTCAAAACATAAATTTCACAGGCTGTAAGCCTGCCTGCCTTGCCTCTAGTATAATAATATAGAATAAAATAAATGTAAAAGACATAAGTGAATCAAGAACAACTGATATATAAAAGCAACAAGTAAATGATAAACAAATTAATAAAAATATTACAGTAAATCTGAGACAGAATTAAGAATAGGAAAAATGTCGAAATCGGTTTGACAATTAAGAAGGAGATCTGGTGAAGAGTTCTTGGATTTAAAATTTTCTATGGATTCCAGAATTGCAGTCTTGAATGGAGAATGGACATCACTTCTTCCTGTTTCTTGTGTGTATCCTTGATAAAGCCTGGAATAAATGCTGAAACTAGTCGGAAACTCTGTTTTCCCGTTATTGTATTGCAAAGTCTCTACCAATTTCATTGCTAGAAGCAATACTATGGAATCACAATTTAATGAACAAATGATGAAGATAAAGTGCAGCTTATTGCTAATTCACGTTCGGGACAGTTTGTCACGCCTACTGATGATCGTCAAATGAACTCGATATATCTGAGAAAGTAAAATCCTGCACAACTGGCTTTTATAAAATTCACGGCAATGTCCCAAAACATAACGTTGATATAAATGAAATCCAAAGCATCATTAAGAAATTGAAAAAGAAGAAAGCATCAGGAAAAGACTATTAAAAACCGATTAACGACTGCTGGAAGAAAACTTACTTCCCGAATGCTTGGAAGCAGTCGGTTGTCTTAAGGATTCCTAAGCCAGGACAAAATTCTGCAAGTTCTATAAGCTACAGGCCCATCAGCTTGTTACCATCAATCTCCAAAAGCCTGGAGACAACAATTATCAAGAGATTTATTGAGTACTGTAATGCTAACGATCTTCTCCGTGATGAACAATTTGGCTTTCGCTCAAATCATTCCTGCCAACTCCAAACGTGGAGGCTCGCAACGGATATCAATGAGCCCTTTAATCTTTCCATGTACTGTGCTGTCGTCTTCTTGGAAGTCCATAAAGTCTTTGACCAAGTCTGGCACGAAGGACTTATTTTTAAAATGATTATGAACGCGTTCCTCCAGGATATAATTAGTCTGATACACTCGTTTCTCTCCAACCGGTTTTTTCAGGCCAGAGTTGGAGATAGTTTTATCTCCTATGTATGAAGTAAAAGCTAGTGTCTTACAGTGCTCTGTCCTAAGACCAGTATTGTTCATTTACTTTATGGGAGATTTTCCGAATCCTTCCAAATGTAAGCTTTATTTTAACGCAGATGACGCTGCTATACAGACCAGCGCTCTTCAATCAGGCCTAGTTGTCTCGCGACTACAGGAGACTCTAAATGAATGTGAAACTTTGTTTAGCAAATGGAAGTTAAAATTGAATGTTGACAAATGCAAGGCAATGTTTGTTACCAAGAAGAGAAAGAGATCTTTAGATTCTCTAACACCATATGATTCTCAAAAAAACTGGATTGGGTTGAAACTTATAAATATCTTGGTATCGTTATTGACTCTAAACTTTTAGCTGGACTCCGCACGCAACTTACTCGTTGAATAAGGCCAGGAGTACCAAGTTTAACAGCCAGGCGTGTAACAGCGGCTCCGGTGACGCAATTGGAGAAGAGTTAATGTGTGTGGATATTTGTTGTGCATACGTGGATGTTAATTAATGCTTTTGTGATGTTTCTCCCTGTCAGTTCCATAGCATGTTAATTAGGTGCTTTGCGACGGTTGGAATTGGGGAAACGAAAGCAAGGTGTCTACAAGAAAGTGTTCTTCTAATGTAATTGCTTTTCCATTGGGCCAAGCCGTGCGTTTGAGTGACGTCCATGAATTAAAGTGAAGGGAAAAAAAAAAAGAGTTCACTTAAGTATTTATTTTATTGATATGAGTGTAATTTTTGATTATTGTGGTTACATGTTAATTTGAGAACCCCGTTATATTCCTATTTTAAAGAGTATCACTTAAGCTCTTAGTTTAAGACTTATGAACATTTATTCCTGGACTGAACATGGTTGCTAATATTTTATTATGTTCGAAAGTTGAACTAAAGTGCTGGTGACGCTTTTCTAATAAGAAAAATTCTGAATTGTGATTTAATTATATTTAGGAAACCAGATATAGTGTTATTCGGTACGGGTGGGATCGTCACGTACCGCAGTGTATAATTTCAATAATACTTAAGACTTTATTGAGATAAAGTTATTAAGGCGTGCTTAATGCAGAGTTCCTTTTTCAGTGTTATTTTTGTGTGTTAAGGACTATATCTTGTCAAGCACGTTTAGTACGGGATTAGCATTGACTTTTTGATAACCCCAATTAATTGAACATTCGTTTATCTGTTTATGTATTCCCAAATTGGGTATACTAATTCTGATGTGTTATTACATTAATGTTTTCTATATTCATAAGCTATATGTAACAAGGTGGTATTAAGAATTTGCATCCATAGATACTTAGCTGTAGGAATTTGTTAATATAATTATAAACCTAACTTTTATCATTAGTGTTCAATTAAGTTTACGGATTTCGAACCGACTATTTAATTGTAGTGGGTTTAGAAGTTTTCAATTAACCCTCTCGTGCATGAATTTTCTTACTGGTTAATAAAAAAATATTAAGGCATGAAACGGTATCATATAATCTTACATTAAGATGATGAGTTCATTGATTTTGGAAAATTTATGTTAATTATATTAAAAAAATGATGTCCTCATCTAAGGACATCATGTGCTAATGGCAACAAATTACAGACTTTTCAAAGAAAATGATTTAAACAATAAGCAATTTATTTTCATTAAAAAACTACAAAGTTATTATTTTCACTGAAGAAATTAAAACGTAATATGGCTAGAATTGGATTATAGTTATATATAGCATATAAAACAAATTTAGATTACAATTATATAATTATTTATAGCATATAAAAGAATAGAAATACTATAATTTTTTTAAAAAATAGATCTATCTAGTAACTCAAGAACAGTATACTTTTCTTTGCCTTATTTGGTATGGAAAGACTGAAAACATTCCGGACAAATTGGAACCTGACATCTACCACAAATGTATCTTGTTTTACGCTGGCAGTGTACATCTCTGCAACGATTGGCATTAGCACCATTAGACTTCTCTGGAAAATGTTCACCACCATCAAAATGTTTTTCATGTGGCACAGAATGAGTCTTACGTTTCTTTGCTAATGGTGGTGTCTGACTTGAAGGACGTCCTCGTTTCCTTGTACTTTGCTGAGCTAAACCTTTATATATCAAAGCAGTTGCCACTCTTGATTTGAATTCCAACAAATCCAACTTTTCTTTCTCTTCCCATTTCCAAATGATCCAAGCATTACAAACAAGTACGTTTAGCATATGGTAAAAAATTCTCATATACCATCGTTTGTTCCTGATATCATTTCTATAAAATGATACAAGATAGTCCACCACCCATGTGTTTGTTATAAACAGCTATGCTGTGGGGTAGGGGAATTTCAATATATTGCTTTTCTTTGCGGCTAAATCTCTGACATACATTGACAGGTTCCTTTCCTAAGTAACTAGATACCACATGTACTACTGAGTTATCTACCCATCTAGTGACAGTAATCCCATCAGAGGATGTAGCAACAGACATATTCCCTCGTCCCATCTTCTGTAAATCTTTTTCGTTTTTCAGTTTCTTGTCAGCTCCTTGAAGTCTATTTCTTCTGCATGTTTCCACATAATAAATATCATCTTCCTTTAGTTTCTTAATTAGGGGGATACTTGTGAAGAAGTTGTCTGCATATACCTTAAAATTTTTACCGGCAAGATCATGACAAAGCCTAAGTACTATATTTTCACTTGCACTAAATAAATCGGAATTTGATCTTCCAGGATCTGCACCTAGATAAAGATCAAAACAATATACATAACCTGAAATGCCTGCCCTCACCCACATTTTGAAACCCCATTTTTTTGGCTTCTTGGGTAAATATTGCTTCAGCTGTGAACGTCCCTTGAAAGGAATCATCATCTCATCTACACTCTCAAATTCTTCAGGGTCAACAGCAGAATGGAATGTTTCATGAAACTTTTGCAGCACTGGTCTTATGCGTATTGCTTTGTCTTTATTGTTGTCGGGTATTGTATCCGAATCGATAAAATGCAAATACCTTCTTATGTCTTCCCATCTGTTCACTGACATAGCATCAGCTATAATATCCATGTGCAGACCATGTTCAGAAGACCAATACTGCCTTGCTCGTGGGTACTTTATATATGTCATGACAAGACAAATTCCAAAATAAATTTTCAGTTCATTCACAGTTAGTTGTAAATTGTCTTTGCCTTTACGACATGCGTACAGATTTGTTTGGTTCACAATTTCTTCCATGAAATCATCTGGAAAGAGATGTGTAAAATAATCAACTGGGCTATCACCGTGAATATTTATTTGGTGTTTTCCTCCAAACACAGGTTCATTTCCAGCAAGTGGATTATCTTTCTCACTATACCAGAGTGGTTGTCTTTGCACACCATCTGGTACATGAACAGTGTGAGCTGCTGGACCAACAGGGGCATGCGACAGAATATCATCGTCTTCACTTGAACTGTCACTCTCATTTTGTGGCTGCTCGTATGTTGGATCATTATCTGAATCACTTAGTTCCAAACCATCTTCAGATTCCTCCAACAATTTTTCTATCTCCTCTTCAGTAAGGATGTTGTAGCAATAAGTCTTTCTATGACTTGATGGGCCTGGCTTTGGGTTATCCATCTATAAAAGAGATAATAATGCAAATTAAAACACTCAATATTCATATGGTTTGTAAAAATAAAATAAAAAAAAATTAAAAATTTTTGTTCAAGAACTTCGTATCCTCAGAATATTCACTGTATATTGAATTTACTAACATGATGTCCTCATTTGAGGACATATTGTTTGTAAGTGCGTTTTATGAATATAATAATAAATAATACAAAAATTAATTACTTATACTTCATCTAGAAGATATAATAATGTATAAAACCACACTAACCTTTCAAAAAGACTCCTGCTATCACCAAAATTATATTCACGAATACAGCAACTTTCAATTTGTTGTCGATACCAGCATGCGCTACAAAAAGACTGGTTCTCCTATAGCTCTTTTGTAACTGCTGCCATCTATTGTGTTATCAGAGAATTGTTTGATGTCTCCAGATGAGGACTACATGTAGACTTAAGCAATAAATTATGACTGAATGATTTTTATAAGAGGAAATATATGTGTCCTCATATGAGGCCCTTATGCATGAGAGGGTTAAGTTTACGGATTTTGTACCGATTATTTAATTGTATCTGAATTTTGACTTTATCAATTAAGTTTACGGATTGCGAACCGATTATTTAATTGTACCCAAGTATTGAGTTTTGCAGTTAAGTGGTTTTGCTGATTCCTCGCCCCATATCTCAGCCTCTGAGAATTGGAGCTGTTTGTCTTTCAATGTTCAAACGTAGGAGTTATATTTGACTATGCATGTTACTGAAATAGCTAGGGGGGAAGTCAATTAGAATCCTATCGGATGTCATAATTTAGCAATATCTTAGCGTTAACGAAAGTCAATTGATTGTGTATCTGTTTTATTGATTTAGCAATATCTTTTGTATATTAGTAAATTACACATTTTATATGTTGGTTAAACTTAGAGGTTATGTTTCATATAAATGCTATTAGTCAAGTTTAGAGGACCAGTTGGTTTCTCATTTGTACTTTGAATTATATTAATACTAGACGTAATGCAATTATTGATCAGTCATTTATTTAAATTTATCTTGTTGAAATAAATATTTTCAATTCTAATCATTTCACGTCTCTGTTCACTTATCTTGCCTTTCCACTGTGTACTCTCATAATATTGTTTTTATAGTGACAGGGTGCATTTTCTCCTTTCATGTTGTGGATGACCTTTATGGGTTCATCACGCTTCTTAACTACCTCTTGACATTTATTCTTAGTTTCAAGGGCCATTCGAATAACGTTACAATATATGCTCGATTGTAGTTGTCCTTTGCCCTGAGGATGAAATTATTTCGAAACGCATAGGCTATATTAAAGACGCTAACATATTGCTAACACTAGATCCTTTATTTTACTTTTAAAAAGTTGTTCTTATTACTTTTATAAAACCATAATCGGCACTTCAGGACACTATCATTTCACAACATTCGGAAGTTTCATTGTGATAGCTAGTTGGATAAAATCAAGATAGCTGAGGAAGCAGTTAAACTAAAGGAAAAATTAAATCTAAAGGTAGATAATTCCAAATGCTTCATTATTTTAATCATGAGATCGAATTTCACATAAAATGTATATAAAATCATTGCGTTTGGTGGAAAATGACATCAGATATCGTTTTCGTTGAGAGGCGTGATTTCACGTTTCTAGCGCTAATTTTAATAGCTGTCTTTAATATTTCTAATAAATTTTAACAACGATTTTATATTCAGCATAACACAATCTGTAAGAAACAGTGCTTTAATTTGTAAAAAAATTCATGTAACTTCCCCATTGTGTAACAGACGATCAACACACACTGCTCTCGTCAGCAGGCATAGGTCTTGGACGTTGACATTTCCTATCCAGGAATCGAGGTAAAAACATAAAAAATGAACATAAGAATAAGAAATAAACATTTTGCCATCCACATCCTCCTTTTAACCTCCATTTTTGGCAAGAAACTGCAAAAAATGGTGCTTTTCCGCAATACGAAAGTGATTCGCGAACGAAAGCAAGAGATTCGTTAAAAAAAATAAAATGACGCCGATCAAAAAGATCTTTTTTCCCGTCGCAGGTGAATTTAAATCGAGATCAATTTTTTCTATAAGATTTCTGCAATGACGTATATTAAAGATAGACTCCGAAACCAGGCGCAACAGGTGAAGCAAAATGGGAAGCTCCACCGCCCAGAACTGTCATCAGAATACATGGCCAAAAGTGAGTGAAGATGATGCAAAACACATGGTTAAACATGAGGGTACCTGATTAATAATTCTTTCACACGCCGATCGCGGAGTGATAAGTTTATCTTTTCGTTTACTTTGTATTTGAAGTATTTTATTATATTTTATAAACAATTTTTCGATCATGGTTTCAATTTCAATTTCGTTTCGATCGTCTTTCAGTTACGTATTTTTGATTTATGCTTGTGGAAAATGATTCCTGATCCTTTTTCGTGTCTGTACAATTGTACGCAGTACAACTTTGAAGAATGGTTTTGAATTAATTATTCTTCGGGTCCAAAATCGTCAAAAACAAAGCAGCCAGACAGCTAACTACTTCACGACTCACTCCTGGCTTCAATTAGTTTCATTTTGGTGGCGCTGTTAACAATAGGATTCGGAGTCTATCTTTAATATACGTCATTGGATTTCTTACAAAAAAAAGCTCGCCAAGTTTCATTGGAGGAGCACAGTCCTTTAACGACAGTCTCATAACGCTGTCATTAATCCTACTTATAATATTCAATTTTCATTCTACTTTTATTGGAAACAGATGAACAAACCTCTGGTTGACATGCAAATCGAAGGAGGTATACTGAGCATGTTTCTGTTGGCGAGCCCATCCACCGCAACCGACGAATGAGGAGAACCTTCTTTTTGACTACTTTGCATAGTTGGTCTTCGTTTAGCAACATTGATAACTATAAATTAATAAATACAAAAAAATAATGAATCCAGAAACTTGAGAATGATAAAGCTTTAAGTGAAAATTAGGTGTTATGCTACAGGTATTCTGAAAGTTCCTTCGATTTTATAAGATAATACTGTAATTGCTGCCATTTAACATAATTTTTCAAAATAAATTAAATATGTGAATGTATTCATTCCATTTGGACGAAACCCCCAGATCTCTGGAATCCTTAACATTAAGAAGATTTTTTCAAACTCTCCCTGTTCTCACTTTGAAGAATTTCTAAAAAAAATATATAAAAAGAAACTGTGCTATGTAGGCCTAATGCTGTGTAATTGCCTGTAAAGGGAAAAGTCACTAACCAAAAAAACATCCGAGGTATGAAACGACAGTTACATATTTCGAAGGATATATGCCTTATTAAGAGTAAGAATGAGATTTGAGAATGAGGGCATAGCTCTTTGAGGTTAGAGATTTTACAGGCTTTGAAGAATTGTCCAGAAAGTGGAATAAATGATATGCGAATGGCATATCTGGGCGGTTTAGTGGGTGGGTTATCATTTCCATCAGCTGATTTTTTTTAACTCAATTATTTGAGTCAGAAATCATGCTTTTTCTTGTTTATTTAAGAGGATAAAGAAAGCAGAAAGTAAAGTCAGGAACTGCACTTGTCACTTAAAGAAAAAAATCGTGAACAGAGTATACTCAACAATTCTACGTAGAAAATTATAGTACGTAGATGGCGTCAAAGTCAAATACCGTAAGAACTTTCGCAGTAATTCTAGATACTATTTAATTTTAAAAAATTGCTTTCTTTAAATTTACATTAAAATTGATTTCTAATGCTTAAAAAGCAAATATTAAATTTCAGGGAATCATTCAGAGCTCATAGGTTATTAATGACATTCAGCAAATTGAATTTTAACTGCTATATTTCCGTGAGATCTTGTTAATGTGGGGAAGAGATAATTTAATCGCTTCTGAATAAAAAGCTTTGAGTACAAATTTGACAAAAACGGTAACTTTGATTACGATATCTTTTAAAGCTCTGTAAATTCAATAACTTCACGACAGTTTCTGAAAATTTAAATTTTAAAATTGTTTAAAAGAGAGTTTTTATTTAATAATTAAGTGACATTTGTTATTAAGCTCTTTCCTGATTTCTGTCCAAACTAGTTGGGTTTTTCTTTTATCATTCATACGAGGCCTATCCGGAGAGTATCTCACATGAATCTTTAGTCACCTTCAAAATAAGCACCATCTGCAGCAATGCATTTAGCCTAGTGTTGCTGCCATTGATCGAAACAAGTATGGAATGCCTCCTTTGGGATGGCCAAGAGCTCCGCCGTTGCATTTTATGTTGTCACGTCCACATCCTCAAATCTCCGTCCTTTGAGCGCTTTCTTGATCTTCGGAAATGCTAAGAAGTTCCACGGAGTTAGGTCAGATGAGTAGGGAGCCTGCCTGACATGAGCAATGTGGTGTTTTGTCAAGAATTGCTGCACGGGTAACAGTGAGACGCCCTTTCTTCTAAAGTTTGTTTTTCATGTTATATTTGCTCAAATGTAATGAATTTTTTCCACAAAATGCTATACTTACAAGGGAATCCCTCGAACATGTATGTCACAGATTTCCACCATATTGCAAAATAAGAGAGTGCAACATTTTGTTTCTTTCAAAATAAACCGCGAAAACGAAAAAATTTGAGCATACATAACCATACAAAGACTCCATTGTTAAAGCGGATACGCTATGTAGGATTCCCTTGTTAGTACCATATTATATAACAGAATTTCAGAGATTATTAAAAACAATTTTCGCTGAAAATAATTTATATAAATCTGATGCACTATGTCTCACTCTTCCCCAATAGTGGGGAACAATGAGACATGAATTGCATAGGCCTATAGGCTATATCTATTTAAAAATAATTTATTTTAAATTGCAACAAATTTTTGTAAATTTAAAGAATCACTGAAATTAAAATCATAACTAAATATGAAAAAAAAGAGTACAAAATGCAATTTGTGTATCATTAAAACCAATCTGTAAAAAGAATCTGAAATTGTGAACAATCACATTTCTTTAGCGAACATTGGTTAGAGAAAAATCAACATCAAAATTATATGCTCCTTTTATTTTTGTTATACACTGTCTCACTGTTCCCAAATCATTTTGTCTCCTGGTGCAGCATCTAATGTCGTGGTGCAGCATTTAGATGTCGTGGTGCAGCATCTAATCTCCTGTGTGCGGCTCTTAACATCATTGCTGAATGCTTGTTTTAGCAATTCATAACACTCCGTCACGGTTTTTCTTATTTTAAAACAAAATTTGATCCAATGTCGTTGCTCAATGTTTTCTGTCTTTTCACCACAAGACAAGAAAAGAAAAACCGTTCTGCTTTAGCTTGTTACAATAATTGCACGTGGCACTCTTAACAGCTGCAAATTTAATTACGTCATCAGCAGAAAAGGTGGAGAGAGTTCTACGTTTATTTTTGTAGCCTCAATCCGGATACTTTTCGGACAGGCCTCGTGCACTTATACGTATTACATGGGCAAACATCATCTAAAAGTTTCTGTACCAATACTATTTTGGCTGTTTACGAAACGTGTCCAAGTGTAAGAAGAAGGCAGAGAACTTGAAACAAATAGAAAGAGTAATATTTAATGAACAGTATTGTACAAGCATTTCTCAAAAGACACGTATCTCACTATTTAATATGTGAGTTGCTGTTTGAATCAGTCCGTAACTGCTTCCTGAACCTCCTCATCAGTGTTGAATCGTTATCCCTTGAGAAATTTTTTCAGCGGCCCGAAGAGATGAAAGTCACAAGGGGGAAAATACGGGCTGTACGTAGGAAGTTCGAGAACCACCCATTTCTTCATGGTTAGTGCATCCACCATAATTTTTACGACATGCGGGTGTGCAATGTCATAGAAGATGATCACTGCTGAAGACAGCATGCTGGGCTGCTTGTTTTTGGATAGTCTTATTTTATCTTTTGCCAGCGGTGGGGTTTTAGCATACTATCCCATAAGTTTTCTACACGGTTTTTTTTTTTGGACTATGTGCACAGTTAAATAATCATTCTTGTGAAAATAAGCTTATGCAAAAGAATTTGCAGGATATTCTGTTTTTCATAAATTAATAATACTAGGCTAAAAACAATTTAATCTTAAAAAAGCACCAGATTAAAAAGCTATTTATTACATAAAGGAAATAACAGAAAACACTACTCCACATAGAAAAATTTTACTGAGTCAGTAAAATTTTTCTATGTGGAGTAGTGTTTTCTGTTTTTTCCTTTATTTATTAAGGTATCCACAGTTTCGGCTATTTTTCTATTTATTGCTATTTATTACGTAAAATAGTTTATGTTATTTAATAGGAGTAAAATTTGCGTAGATTACCTTTGTAGCCAATGAATTGAATATCTGGGCATAAAGTGAAGATGTTTATTTCCTGGTTGTTCGCGAATTGGACGATACCTGTGTACCCCATAACCGGCTTTAAACAATCAAATTCATAAAACGTGTCAGGCGATATGTATCCTTTGTATTCGGTGCATAAAGCAACGTCATCCATTTTAACATACATCTTCAAATGAAATTTAACTTCTAAAAAGTCAAGAAGTAAAAATTTAGTTAAAATTTATCGCTAATCAGACATTCAATTAACTTAAATTTACGAAAACGTTTCAAATTCCATTATAATTAACTTCTTAAACTTGTATAATAATAATTGTACAATACGAGAGTCATTTCATATTGTATACACCTATTTAGTTTCTTGTATTCTTATTTCTTTTAATAGATGTTAACACAGTCCTTTTAATATGTACATTTGAAAGTCTGTCCTTTATATACAGTATGTATAAAAGAAATAAATTTATTGCTGGTGATGATATAAACAGGGTGATTCAGAACTTATGTTACAGAAGAATACAGTAGATAGTGCCACGAAGAAAAGTAAAGCAAGAATATTTTTTTCATAAAATACAAAATAGCTTTATTCACAGTGGAAATCGTAAAATAAGCTAGCAGCGATACAGTTTGGAAAATATGAGATGTATTCAATAAGTAACAGGCCGAACGCAATGGAGACTAAACAAATTTATTTCAAAAATACTGACCGCGGTGGTTCAAGCAATTATCCCACTGTGATACCAGATGCGAAATACCCTTGACATAGAAAGTCTTGGATTGTTGTTTGACCCAATCCAGAACCTCGTTTTGCACTTCCCCGTCCGTATAAAATCTGCGTCCACTACTGCGGATTGACTTTGATTTTTTGGATGGTGGTGATCCTGGGTGTTTCTATTGCAGACTTTGACGCTTGGATTCAGGTTCATAATGGTGACACCAGCTGTCGTCCCTCGTGACAATTCTTGATAAGAAGTCCTCTTCATCATGATAGCGCTCCAAAAATTCCAATGACATGCCATGCGGAAGACTTATTGTGCTGATTCCAAATGATGGGGCACCGATTTCGCACACACTGCGCGATACTGTATGTTTTCGTGATAATG
Source organism: Rhysida immarginata (assembly GCA_023313115.1). Taxonomy (NCBI): domain Eukaryota; kingdom Metazoa; phylum Arthropoda; class Chilopoda; order Scolopendromorpha; family Scolopendridae; genus Rhysida; species Rhysida immarginata. The sequence continues at coordinate 1,869,500 of JAHWFO010005870.1, read as the reverse complement.
GTGTGAACAGTTCCGAAACTCACATCAACCTCTGCAGCGATATAGGACTGTGTGTTCCTTTGCGTAATTTCTCATCACAAACCCAGGCAAGACACCTGCACCCTTTAGCAGCATTTGCACGTATACAACATCTTCACCCCATAAAATTCGCTAAGATCATGAACACTCCAATTATCTGTATAAGCCTGCAGTCTGAAACTTATTGAATACGCCTCATAGTAATCAGCAGAGTCTTGAAATACTTGAAATAAACATATTAATGATAAACACAAATTAGACGAACGTCGAGCCACATCGCACGAACCAAGACCGGGAGAAAATGGGCGCACGAAACCAGCTCTATATTTGGTAGGTTAAAGTCCGGAGAGAAAATTAGAATGAAGGCTGGCTCGCCGCGTAGCCTCTCTGAGGTGGTGGCCTGCAACTTAGATTCGTGGGTACTGTCGATGTGGTGAATAATTCCTCCGAGTTCAGATGCGGATAAGTAGAATCCATGAAATAATGACGCTCAACAAATTAGTCCAACTCGAGAAAACATAATAAAATGTTCCTAAGAAAAATGATAGACATCCAATACGCGATTTTTTATTATTTATCTTGGTTAATTAGCTGGCTAAACTATAATCTCATGATACAAATCAACTCCCGCCGACTAAGTTCAATGTAAAATTAATTATATTAATGTCCAAGCATAATAAACATACGATACCTTAGTTGATACACGAAATTAATTTACTTCTAAAGTCAATTATTGAAGGGAATTTTTACTTTTACGAGTCCTCTGCTTCCTTCATGGCGGTAAGCTGTCAGAACATATGAAAATATGTCGAACACCTGACGAGGAATGATTTTGCAATAATTCAATTTACAAAATAAAGAGTATCATAGATGCTTGTCTTCCATATTAATCGAACAGCAAAAGAGGGTAACGAAGCTATCTAAAAAATCGATAGACTACCATATAAATCAAAAACATTACCCGTCTCTTCCTTGAAACCCAACTCTCTCAAATGGGCATGCCGTTGATTAAGTCCGCTCAGACGACGATCATCATCTGTACTCCGAAGATGGAGGAGCAACCATGAAATAAAAAATTGCTTCAAAACATCGAGAGCAGAGTGCAATTGCAACAACAGATTATCAAGTAGTGGATAACCTCACTCAGATTATTGGGATTGCAGAGCACATAGACACAAACGATCATGTACATCTACTGCCACTCAAAAAGAGAGTTGTTTCGTGGAAATTATTGTTGCCACATATTTCCAACTAGCAGAGGTACCCGGCGTTGCCCGGGATAATTACACTTGTAGATAAACAGAACAATCTCAAAAAATTAAATTATAACTCCCAATTGTTTAAATAATAAATCAATCAATACAACATGGAGCAATCATCCATTCTACGAAAAATACGAAAAACAGGAATTCTAAGTGATATACCCGGACTTTATCTAAACTCTTCTTGACTTGCTTCACCACTGCGGAACATCACCATGTACTTTAGACTCAAGTTTTTCTTGCCCTTGACATAGAAGCTTGCTGTATTCGATACTCCCGTTATTCAGATGCTTCAAATGCCCGTATAGCTTTTTCTATTATGGTGGCAGAGTTTCTCATAACAATACTCGTTCTTTCTCTTTCCCTTCCACACACATTAATTTTTGCCAGTCGTCTGGACGTTTGATAGGGAACACAAGGGAGACACGCGTGATTCTTTGCCTCATCAATAGACGCTGCCTGATGAATATACTGACACTGCATCATCATTTATGATCATTATTAATAATTTTTGGAAACGAACGTTCAATCATCGTATTATCAGCATCTAAGTTTCCAAAATATACACTTTCCCACAGAATATAGTCAAAATGTATTTTTATGAAATGTTTGGATCTGATGTGCTACCAAATAAGCTTGGTAAAGACCCCTTGCGTGTCTCGGACTTTTTTTTTTGAATTAAATTTTGCAATATAATAATAAAATAAACATTAGAAAAAGGTTAGAATTAATATAGTAAAAATTCTTAATGAAAATTTGAAAACATTTTTTTTAAAGACTCACAATGGATGGACCTCTCTAAGGATGCCAGTGCTTGTCTATATAATTTCTTACTCACGTAATCTTACTTTAGATGTACACTTAATATTGTTGCAATTCGCACTCTTCTCTCGATGTCTTGAAGCAAAACTTGGCCATTCATCACCTTGCGTAGTCTAGCGGTTGCTGATTCTTCTATTTACTTGCTTATCATTTGCTCAATACAGCACGGAGCTAAAGGAGTGCTTCCTCTGTCGTCTTTCCACTCTTTCTCAATAGTCTGCTAACTCTCCATTATTTCCATTTACTGATCATTTTTGAATATTTTCAAGAAATTTTTAAGTATTAAGAACTCTCTTTTCAAAAAAAAAACCTGACTAACTGGAATTCTATGCATTGTTACAAATTGAAACTTATCTACATTGCACAAACTTTGCCTTGCATTTTTGGTCGTGCATATATACTGTTTATAACTATTGTTGCACAAAGTTTGCCTTGCATTGTTGGTCATGAGAGATTTCTCATTAATATGCCTTGCCATAACCATGAATATCGATTTTTTATCGATAATTATTATTTTTCCGAAATCTGAGATAGACAAAATTTCCTCATGCTATACAAAATTTCATCAAGTATAGAAACTTTCATCAAGATCGGAATAAAAAGTAGATTTGTATAAAAAACAAACAAACAAACCCACAAACAAACCCACGAACAAACCCACAAACATCCTTCTTTATATATATAGAAGACTAGCAGAGGTACCCGGCATTGCCCGGGTTAATTACACTTGTAGGTAAAGAGATAGATCTCAAAAAATTTAATTATAACTCCCAATTGGTTAAATAATAACTCAATCAATACAACGCAGAGCAAAGGGACTATCCATTCTACGAAAAATACGAAAAACAAGTAGTCCAGGTGATATACCGGAGCATCTAAACTCTGAATGACTTGCCTTACCACTGCGGAGCATCACCAGATACTTTAGACTCAAGTTTTTCTTGCCCTTGACGTAGAAGCACTTATACCCCGTTGCTCTATTCGAAACTGCCGTTGTTCAGATGTTTCAAACGCCCATATAGCTTTTTCTGTTTTAGTTGCAGAGTTTCTCTGGCCAATGCTCGTTCTTTCTCTTTCCTTTCCAGACACATAAATTTTTGCCAGTCGTCCTGGACGTTTGATAGGGAGCTCAAGGGAGACACGCGTGACTCCTATGCCTAATCAACAGACGCTGCCTTATTAATGTTCTGTCACTGCATCATCATTTTATGCTCATTATCAATAATTCTTGGAAACGAACGTTCAGTCATCGCATTATCAGCATTTCAGTTTCCAAAGTATACACTTTCCCACAGAATGTAGTCAAAATATACGAGGGTTGGGGCAAAAGTCATGGCAACTATTTTTTTTCTTGAAAATACAAGTCCGGTTGGAAAATGTGACATATACAGACGAAAGGACAAGGTGTTAACTACACGTGTGGACAATGAATAACACTGAAATATCGTAACACACAAATTTATTACGGTAGTATACAGGGCAATATGGCCTTCACGGTGCAAAAGAATGACAACACAGTACACATAAAGTTGACATGACAAACCTGGGCCTAAAGACCCTCAAAGTAGTCCCCTGCTACTGTCACCACGCTGCCAATGATGTGGGAGGCGCTGAATACCATCAGCCTCAGCATTTGCCGCACCATGTGTGAATCGGGTCACCTGTTGGCGCACAGCATTAGCAATGTCCTCTCGTGTTGCAAACCGCCTACCACGTAGTGGTTCCTTAATCTTGCGAAATGTCGGGAGAGTACGGTGGGTATTCCAATTCTTCCCATCTCCAGCGCCGCAATGGCCGCCCTAACACTCTGCTTCACGGCGGTTGACTAAGAACGTATTTAACATTGCTCTCTGTGCAACAGTAGGAAATCACAGAACCATCTGATGTTGTGGAAACATACTATGAATGCACGGTTTCTTTGAGACATATGACATTTTGTGATATCATCCCTTAGCACTGAGAAAAAAAATAGTTGCCATGACTTATGCCCCGTATTTTTAGGAAATGTTTGGATCTGCTGTGCTACCAAATAAGCTAGGTGATAACCCCCGTGTGGCTCGGACTTTTTTTTTTAGAATAAATTTTTAAATATCTTAAAAAATAAACACATGAATACGCTTAAAATTAATACAGTAAAAATTCTTAATAAGCATTTGAAAATTTTTTTTTAAAGGCTCACAATGGATAGACCTCTCCAAGGAAGCCACTGCTAGTCTAAATAATTTCTTACTCACGTAATCTTACTTTAAATGTACACTTGATGTTGTTGCAATTCCCTTTCTTCTCTCGATGTCTTGAATCAAAACTTGGCCATTCATCTCTTTTTGTAGTCTAGCGAACGCCGATTCTTCTATTGACCTGCTTACCATTTGCTCAATATAGCACGGAGCTAAAGGAGTGCTTCCTCTGTCGTCTTTGCACTCTTTCTCAATAGTCTGCTAACTTTCCATTATCTCCAGTTACTAATCATTTTTAAAGATTTTCAAAAAATTGTTAAGTACTAAGAACTCTCTTTTCTAAGAGAAGAATAACAGGAATTCTATGCATTGTTACAAATTTTGCCTTTCATTGGTGGTCATGAGATATATATTGTTGATCCCTGCCTACTGTTGGTGCATTGCGTGTTGACACCATTGTTGATACGTATTGTTGCACAAACTTTTCCTTGCATTGTTGGTCATGAAATATATATTGTTGGTGCGTGCAGAGTGTTTGTGAATTGCGTGTTGATACCATTGTTGATACCTAATGTTGCACAAACTTTTCTTTGCATTATTGGTCATGAGATATTTCTCATTAATATGCCCTGAGATAACCATGAATATCGATTTTTTATCGATAATTATTATTTTTCCGAAATCTGAGGTAGACAGTGACCTTCCTCATGCTTTGAAGGTCAAGTATGCAAAATTTCATCAAGATCGAAATAAAACTGTGGATTTGTACTCAATACACACAAGCAAACCCACAAACAAACCCACAAACATCCTTCTTTATATACCGGGTGTTTCAAAAATAACCGGTATATTTGAAAAATCAATAAAAAATAAACGGGCAGCGATAGAAATACACCGTTTGTAATTTCGAAAGTTTGTCTGCCTGAAAATTTACTGTTGTCTCAAGCATATTGCAACACACGGTGTATTTCTATCGGTGCCCGTTTAGTTTTTATTGATTTTTCAAATATACCGGTTATTTTTGAAACACCCGGTATATAGATAGATTCAACGCTGGGGAAATATTGTTGCCTTAGAAACCGATGTAGTGATGATGCAACAATATTTTTAAGATGATGCAATGATATAACATTCGTTTCCAAGAATTATTAACTATGAACAGGAAATGAGTATAATAGCACGATATAGATAGGGCAGTCTCTGTCGAGATGATACATATGTCTTCCTTCAGCTCCCTAACAAATGTTCAGACGATTTGTGTGTTTGTTTGTGCTTGGAATCCTTGAACAGTTAGAACATTCCAAACGCGACGGCAGCTTCCTCTTCCTCTTCGAATGGGTTCGGCATATAAGGACGCCAGTCGGTCTCAGGCGACAGTTTACGACATAACCGATAACAAAGCATATATCAACTCGACTCTTAATCAACAGGCACTCTGTATTGTGCTTTTTAGTAATAGTTCGAAGGATGCATGTTAATTCATGTCTATGGAAATCCCACTGAAGAAAAGACCGAGTATTGGTCAGAGGAGACAAAAAGTTATCCGGGCATCTCAACAACGGGAGCTTCGTCTACAACAGGACATTATACAGGGTGGATACAAAAATGAGCTCCCCCCCCCTTTTATTTTCGTAACCGAAGCAGATATGCCAGTTTTGATGAATCCAATGAATAGGAAGTTGTGGGTGACCTATCCCATGGTGACTTTTCATCATCCCAAATATGCAAATTAGTACACATTCAAATCCTATCTTAAAAACCGTAACAGATGCACGAAAAATTCCAATTGAAGACTTGTTCAGCAGGGAATGCCGAACAAAACAAAATAAAATTACCAAAATCCGATGAACGGATCACCAACAATCACATGTTGAATTTATTAGTTACCTCCCTATGCAGTTCACAAAGACATTTGAATGTTCAACACGCAAATCAAAAAATTACCAAAAATTACTTTAATAACATTCACTTCTGTCAGCATACAGAAGACTGAACAATTCCAGGATGGCAAGCTACATGTATACTGTTCCTGAAATGGGCAACATAATCTTCTACTTTGGATTGTGATAGTTGATGATCCGTTCATCGGGTTTTGGAAATATTTCTTGTTTTGTTCGGAATTCATTGCTAAACAAGTCTTCAATTGGAATTTTTTGCCGGATGTCCCAAAAATGATCGACGATTTGAAAAATCAATTAACGAAAAACGGTAGGCGATAGAAATCTACGGTTTGCTGCGTTCTGCTTAGGAAACCAGGGAATTTATTTACACCAAGTTTCAAATTTAGTTACAAAGTTTGTCAACAGGTGTATCGTCACAATCCACAAACTATAGTTGATCTGGAACAATCCATCTCTGCAGCATATCAAACCATTCCAACTGAAATGTTTTCAAAACGACCACTATTTACAGCAACAACGTGGCGCAGTCTGAGAACAAAACTCGCAGACGCCCGTGCAAACATTTCAGTTGGAATGGTCTGACTTGCAGCAGAGATGTGTTTTTCCAACTCAGCTACAGTTTGTGGATTGTGATGATACACCTGTTGACGAACTTTGTAACTAATTTTTAAACTTGGTGCGAATAAATACACTGGTTTCCTAAGCAGAACGCAGCAAACCGTAGATTTCTATCGCCTTCCGTTTTTCGTCAATTGATTTTTCAAATCGTCGGTCATTTTTGGGACCCCCGGTAACATTACAAGTTACATGTTCCAGAATCATGAAATCTGTAATTTTATGTTTCATGATTCTGGAAAACTTATTCTGAATAATTTTCAAAATAAGTAACAGAAATCAAAATAGAGACGAACTATTTTGATATACGAGCGTTTTTCAACTCTGGTTACATCCATTCTGCACGGCGGTTGACTAAGAACTGATTTAACATTGCTCTCTGTGCAATACAAGAAATCACAGAGCCATGTGGAAACATACTAAGAATGCACGGCTTCCTTCGGACATGTGACATTTTGACATCCCTTAGCTCTGAGAAAAACAGTTGGCATGATGTACCCCCCAATCCTCGTTTATTATCAAATCATGCACGAGATAGACATATTATTACAATAAATTAATTGGAAACAACTATTTGAAATTATTAACAATCTAACAATATTATCATAAAACAATTATCAACAAAACAATGTATAAAACCCATCAAGTTTAATGCAATATTGTTGTAACATTTTAAATCTTACTTTACTTTATACCTTGGGAAATATTCCCTTGAAAATGATGTAAAGAGAAACGCTTCGGGAGAAATTATAATAAAAATGTTTTAAAATAGTGTTAAATAAATAGAATATATAATTAAATTATCAGAATTTAAGCATAAACTTTTTAAACAAATTTTAGAGAGTATTTTTAAAATAACCTAAGGAAGAAACGCACTTACTTTCAATTTTGTCTCTGAATGTTCTAAACTTTATCTTTTGGATAATATATGTTGTTGGAAACGTTACAATATACGCTCTTTCACGGACTTCTTCTATTAAAAAACAACCTCTTGATTCAGAGTCACGTTTTAAAGTCTTAATCTATATAAATTTGCCATTAGAAAATTTCTAATTAAAAAAATCTAATCTTATAATCATAGCCAAAAAAATTACAACACCGAACCGAACAAAAACTGTTGTATAATATCAATTCGATTTTGTATACAAGTACATGCTTCTGGTCACGGATTAAAATGATACTGTATCCTTTTTTGAAATATTCTATTTGATGGGTCAGTTTTTTGAAATACTTTTTATTTATTTATTTATTTATTTATTTATTGTAATCCAATACGTCCATCCAGGGGCGTAATAATAAAGTAATGATAAATCTTAGATAAATACAGGCGATGAAATGAAGTGGCTTGCGTGACAACGTGCTAGTTCGGCTATAGGCTTCATAATATGGAATTACAGGGGTCTTAAAAGCTCCGCTATACAACACTAAGCATACCACCATTAATGTAAGATATTTTTTTACATTATAGCAGCTAGTAGAATTATAGCTAAGGTGATGTCCAGATTTTTTCCCCTTTGTTTCGATTATTTTTGTCCTGAATATTTGTCCCAATTTTCGTTTTATTTTGTTCCAGTTTCTACAGTTGTATATAATAAGTCTGCACGTAATTAAATAGTGTATGGTATGTATACTGAGTGAGCATATTATTATGACCACCTGACATGTTTATGCAAATGCGCGCACGGACGTCACCACAATATTGCTAGCGGGCCGGACCAAATGTAAAAAGGGAAGCTGAGTGTCGTCGACAACAGTAGACGTATTCCATTCTTCAACTATGGGTAAACGACGCGATTTAACAGCCTTCGAACGCGGGGTGATTGTAGGTGCTCGGAGCTATGGAGCGAGTATCACTGAAACAGCAGCAATCGTGGGGTGCTCAAGAGCAGCCGTCGTTAAAGTATTTAAAGACTGGACGGTTAGCCGGAAGACGGGGTCTGAACGTTCGCGTTGTGGCCGCCCGCGGATGGTTGATGATCGGACAGAACGGAGACTGTCACGACTGATAAAGGATAACAGAAGGGCAACTGTGCATCAAATCACTGCTGACCTTAATTAGGGATCCTCCAAAACGGTCTCTGAATGTACTGTCCGCCGCACACTGCATCGCATGGGAGACGGAAGCCGAAGACCTGTCCGCACACCTTTGCTGTCTGCAGCCAACAAGCGGAAACGATTCTAATTCGCTCAGGAGCACAAGGACTGGACTATCGAGATGTGGAAACAAATCGTGTGGTCTGACGAGTCACGATTCCAGTTACATCATGCAGACGGCCGCGTGAGAATCAGGCGGAAACAGCACGAAAGCATGAACCTCGCATGCATGAGTACAACCCTTCAGGCCGGTGCGGGCAGTGTTATGGTCTGGGGAATGTTTTCCTGGCATACGTTGGGTCCTTAATACGTGTTGAACAACGTCTGGATGGCACAGCATACCTCCGTATCGTCGCCGATCAAGTCCACCCTGTCATGTTTATGGCGTACCCCAATGAAGATGGCTACTTCCAGCAAGACAATGCGCCATGTCACAGAGCTCGTATTGTGCAAGAGTGGTTCCAGGAACATGAGGGGGACTTTACCTTATCTGGCCCCCACAATCCCCAGATCTCACTCCAATTGAGCTTTTGTGGGACGAAGTCGAACGAACCATCAGACGGCTGGATCCACTACCGTCCAATCTAGCACAACTAGACAGTGCTATCCATCAGGCATGGTGTCAGATTCCTCCCACCACCTTCCAACATCTCGCGGAATCAATGCCACGAAGAAACACCGCAGTATTAAAGGCAAAAGGTGGCCCAACGATGCCTAAATACTTGTGCTATTCAGACTTTGTTCTACACAAATTAAAGGGCCCGAATAATGCCAGAAAGTAGTCAGACTGTCGCTTTGGCGCAAATAAACGCCGCCTATAGCTGGGGGGGGGGAGTTAAACCTCGCATATAGCTTGGGGGGGGGGGGAGGTAAACGCTTCATCTGACGTGGCTGTGGTGACGTACGTCAAAAGGTTGCCGCTTTTGTGTGTGGATACCTTGAATTACGGCGTTTTGGGCGTGAAGGAGTGGTTCTCCGTGTATCTACGACAATTTCCAATTTGGTTCATGTCTATTCCAAAAAAAAAATCATGTGGATTTAAATAATCATGAGAATATTGAAAAAATTGAGATCGGTTTAAATTTGAGAATTTTTTTTCCAAGAAAATGGCCAAAAACATGGGGGGGTCGGTTTAAATTTGACGTCGGGATCTATTTGGGTCAATATGGTAACTATTATAACGTTTAAAAAAGAAATTATTATTACATCAATTACGTACATAAATATTTGCCCCTCTCCTAGTATCCCGTCGTGATATTTTTGAAATGAAAAAGTGGTCACCTTAATACAAGGATGTTTGAAATTACAGTTATCTGCTTGAAGATCCAATTCTGCATGCATGCATTAGTTTGTGAATACGCGACGCAATGTTTCAGAAATGATTGCGCCTCTTGATCTTTACTGAAGTTCTTCAGTTTATTCAATATAAATGGATCAGTTCTGTAAACATGTTCCTTGCGGTAACTCAGAATATAATCTGTAAGGCTTAGGCGAGCTTACCAAGGCGGCTACAGAAATTTGGATCATTAAGTCTTCTGTAAGCTGATATTTTTGTTCCCGTGTTAGCTGAAAGGTTCAGATAAAGTTAGTTACAGTCAATAATTCTTTTCCTGCGTGTTGCGTCTATTATTGGGTTTCTGGTTATTCCAATTGCCTGGAATTGTCTCTGGCTTTCCAGGTGTTCTGTGGGATTCTTATACAGATCAGCCAATTTTTTGTACCCCATCTTTCAAACAATTCTTGCACACATCTTGCATTTTTGACAATGAGCATTGTCATGTTGGTACAGGAATGGTGCAATCCCAACTGCTTCCCAACGGTAACAGTTCTATAGTGCAGGTAAGGTGCAGACGTCATTGTTTTAACTGCTACTGAAATAAGGTGGTCCAGTCCAAACCCCGTACCAAGACATCGCGTGCTCAAACTTCGTCCAAGCATTCGTCAGACCAAACTCGATCCGATTGCCAAAGCGTGTACCGACATTTGTCACTTCATAAGAAATTACATGTTTCGGTGAACTGTAAACTATTCTAAACATAAAGAAAAATATAAGTGATGTGTAGTGGTTAAGAAAAAGGAAATAAAAAAAACTCCACACAAAAATACGAGGCCTTTCGGTTGTTTTAATCAAGGACCTTCATCAGGTAAAATTTTTTTGAAAGTATTCAACTTATTTTTTCATCAGTAAAATTTTCATAGTCAAATTAAATACTTGACTATTACAACACTTGACTATGACAATGTTTTTTAACTATTTAAATTTATATTCTTTAAAAATTTTACTGATTAAAAAATTAGTTGAATACTTTCAAAAAATTTTTACCTGATGAAGGTCCTTGATTAAAACGACCGAAAGGCCTCGTATTTTTGTGTGATGTTTTTTTATTTCCTTTTTCTTATTCAAAATATAGATTCTCCGGATCAGCAGCACGGTCATGAAAGCTTAGGTTGCGCAGTTTTTGGCGAAAGTTTATTGTACTGGCGGTACTTGAAGTGGCATTTCAGAACTCTGCGGCAATTCTTTTAGCTGAAGACTTCCAATTGCATCTTCTCACACTTGCTAACAAACGACTTTGTTCCTTAAGATTTTCACTTGACAATGATGTCACTTGCAGTTGAACGGGCTATGATGGTCTCACTGAGCTCCGTTGAGCGATCCATACTGCATCGAGATGAATCACAAATTAGTCCACTAAGACATGTTTCTATATATACATTACCTTAGACAGCAAACATAAGTAAAATAGGACACGTAATTTTATGTCAGTGGGCGTCCGGAAACGTTTGATCGTATAGAGTACAAGAATAACAGTATGCTATTAGGATTTCATGTTTGAAGGTGTTGCAATTCTTTTGCCTATGAAAGAACAAAATGATCAATATCAATATAAAAATTGAAATAATTAAAGATTATTAGGTTCTTACCCTCGGAGTTATAGTGCGTACTGTCTTCTGTAATGAAACAAATGCTCATTGAAAATTAAGGCAAATAAAAGAACTAACAAAAATGATTTTACCGCCATGGCGAATAAAAGGAGCACATTTACGTGTTACAGGAGCGAAACATCAGCCATGGATACATAGAACTAACCTACATTTCAAAACTCTTTAAATAAATCTATATAAATATGAAAACTAAATTTTAAATTCCTAAATAATAATAATTAAACTAGCGTAAAAAGAGAATTTAAACGAATAAAATTGAAAAAACGAAAGGTTAAATGGAAAATATAGTAGTTCTTTATATATTCGAACAAATAAAAGAACATTCCTACATTATGTTAAACGAAATGAGCGTCAATTGTTGAAGCCTTCTGTGTGAACATATATTATTTCTACATATTCCATTGCTAAAGCGTTTCTACCTAATCATCTACTGTTGAACGAGCTATTAGCTACCAGCATTTATGTAGCTACTGATGACAATAACAGAATTAGGCGTAACAGCAATTAACTATGGGTAACAATAAGCTTGCAACTCGTTAGGAGTTGTTAGATATATTACATTCCATATCATAGCATATACCCTAATGTTACCTTTAGAACATGTACTATTAAACCAATTTCGGCCATCGTTAATTACTCGTTATCTTCATTCATGACACGTCTTTACGACTGTTTGATATATTACATGCCATATCTTAGCATTGAAAGTTTTTCAATGGTGCCATATTGTATCATTAGAACACGTGTTACTAAACCAATGTCTAATATCATTAATTACCGTATTTTCGCGCACAATAACCCGCGAACGAGAAAAACCCGCACCCATGAATAAACCGTGAAAATTTCGTTTTTATGTTAAAAAAAAGTATGAGCTTCGCATCCTTGCATTCCCCGTGAACTAAATTCAAGAGAATATACTGAAAAACGGCCTTTCAATTCCCATCACCAAAAAATAGATGACAACTTCAAAACTGCTTCGATCTGATGAAATTGCGTTCTGTCCTGAAGAACTTCAAACGAAATTAGCATACAATATACACCACAGTATTTTAATTATACAGTATATAAATGCACAATTCATTATACTGTACATTAATTCACTTCTTATTTGAATTAACCGACCTCTCAAAAAGAATCCGCCATCATTGTAAAAAAAAAAAAAAAAAAAAAAAAAAACGCACCCCACTTAATTCCCCCCCCCTCTTCGGGACGTAAAACTGTACATCCCGCGGGATGTTGTCGCGAAAACACGGTACACGTTATATTCATGCATGACAGGCCATTACGAGTTGTTTGATTTATTACATGTCTTATGTTATTATTGAAAGTTTTTAAGGGGGTATAAAAATGGTACCAATAAAGCACGTGTTATTGTACCTATTCCGGCTATCTCATCTTCGAACTTCCTCGTGCTCTGTCCAATATATATCTATTGCTGAAAACAAAATGCGAAAAAGGTAATTTGTTTTTAAGTTATCAAATTAAATAATAAACTCCCTACTAATAACGAAATGCTTTTGGTTTAGGGAATCGGCACCGATCTTCCCCTTCTATAATTGTTTATCGTATGCATCCTGAACGTGCACCATCCCAAGAACGTATAAAGCACGCGCAAAGAGGAAACGCATTTTTTCCCAATGCGAGGATAATTCATCTCTTTCAACATTTCATCGTACTCACTCTCCTCATTGCATTGCATTGTTGGAATTGTGTCTACAGATTGACGGACTGAGAGACGAACCGATCACATAAGCACTTTTCTACGAAAATGTGCTAAAGAACAACGGTGTTTTGACTACATGGCTAAAATTGATTTACAGAAAAAGACAATATTATTGGATAACAGAGAGAATTGGAGACAGAAACTGTGGACAAAGACTAACAAGGACTCAAGGAAACTACTAATCCACAACAAAAGTTTATTCGTAGGAATAAACTTTTGTTGTGGATTAGTAGTTTCCTTGAGTCCTTGTTAGACAATATTATTAATACGACTTCTGTGTTCAACTCTCAATGTGTGACTATATTTGTGAATATTTCTATGCAGATATTGTTTTAAACTTCGACTTATCAGATTTTAAAACGAAATTGCACAGAATCACCACACAATTGTCAGGGCTACCTGCTACCCTGATGTGCTTCTGTCACTCATTTTCGAGTCGATCGGGCATAGCCAAAAATTCGATCTCTTGCTTGTCTACTATAGATTTGTTCTTACTGATCGCGCCACTGACAAATAAAATTATTTTAATGAGCCACCTATTTTAACATATTTACGTATTTCTTCAATTGCGATTCGACACATTAAAGAAGAAAAATAACGTCTTGTTATAATATTATATAATTTTTTTATAGAAGTTACATTTATAGATTTTTTCCCTAGAATTCCTAAGTATGCTAAAGTCAACCTAATAATAATTAATTAAACGAAGTTTCAATTTATTTCTTCTTTAAGTATCGTTTTTGATAAATTTTTACAGATTATGAATGTATTTCCTCATAATTTATTAAATGCCGAAAGATGCAGTTTTGGCTGTCCGTATGTCTGTCTGTAACCCGATTTTCTCGAAACTTATGAAAAATTTTCAAAACCTATTCTGGCTTAGCTAAAAATTGGTTCAGTGGTCATAAAAGTACACATCGGTTTGATGGTGCTTGTTCCAATAGTATATTATGGTACCCCGTTAAAAATGTTCAATGCCAAGATATGGCATATGATATAAAGGGTGAATTTAACTTTCTATGTATAATACCTAGGATAATGAAGTTTGAAGAAATAATAGGGTATATAAAACTGTGTATACCGTTAAAATTTGAACGAATTCCAACGAGTAGTTCCGAGTTACGCAGTCAATATCGTAACACATGTTCACTTGTGTGTACTAATTAGCACGTGTTACGATTTTGAATGCGTAACTCGAAAACTATTCGTTGGAATTCGATCAAATTTTAACGGTATACATAAAATTTTATGTACCCTATTATCCCTCTAAATTTCATTATCCTAGCTGTTAGTGAGCCTGAGTTATTAACTTGTTGATCACGGTGGCGGCCTTTTTATTTTTGTTCATATCTCAGTTATCGTTCAAATTAGGACCCAAGTTCATATGAACTTTTTTGATTAGAATCACCCGTACTATCTCCCCTAAAAGTTAGTCGGTGTACTTAAAATTCACCCTGTATACCGGGTGGTTAAAATTAAAGTTCCCCATTTCTGCGCGGCTGCAAACCGCATTATTGCACGAGTAGAAATGACACTTTGGGTATATTCTATGCAGAGCATACCAATGGAAAATTATTAGTGCATACGGTTGCCACCAGGGGAAAAATTGGCGCTGCAAGGTCATGCACAGGTCGAGTCAACACCTCCTAGAGAGAAGGCCTGCGGAAAAAGGTGTATATATTGTTACATCATCATCAAGCGGCCAAATTTAGGGCTTATTTATTATTGGTAGAATTCGACACCTCCTAGAAACAAAGCCTCACAACTGAAAAGTCGTACATTGTTACATCATCATAAGTCGACCAAATTTAAGGTTTACTATTGGTAGAAATACGATCAACAATGGTCGAATTATGATGATGTAACAAATGCGACATTTCAGTTGTGAGACTTTCTTTCTAGGAGGTGTTGGTAGAAATACGATTAACAATAGCCGTTTGATGATGATGTAACAATGTATACACCTTTGTCTGCAGGCCTTCTCTCTAGGAGGTGTTGGTAGGGTGCCTGGATAAGTGAAGAGAAGGGTGGTGACAACTCTCACTTCCATCCGTCATTTTGATCCCGAATGCGCTCAGCCACGCTCAAATACTAGTATGATACAAACGGTCTCGCTTGCTAATGTTAGAATTCTCTTTATTTGTCTACTTTTCTGAACTTTTAATCGTTTAACCTTTTAAAATAAGATACTAACATCGAAAACGAACAAAAACGATACTTGGTTGTTGCGTTCCTGCATGTAGCGATAATCACTTTGACAAAGGTGGAAGGCTTTTTCCTCTTTCCTGCAAACGCTGCAAAGAGGAAATTGTGGCTACTTCAAAAAAAAAGAAACAAATTAGGTCCAGGCCACAGAAGATGAATATGACAGTTATTTCGAAAATGAACGTAACAAGTACTGAACACGACAGCATCGAATATTTTAAGAGGCATGATCATTGCAAATATTCTGAGGTGAATAAAAAATTGTTCCATATTCTATAAAGCTTTATTGATGAAGAACACATCTGAGAGGAGGATATTAATAGAGCCAATAAGAATTTGGGCAAAGTTGTACGTTTTCATATGGTTGTACGTGGCGCTTGCTCGTCGATCGACGTGGTTCGTTTAGGTCAACTTTGCCGACGGTGAATACCACCCCCCCCCCCGCCTTCATCCATTCTTGCTTTCGACTTAATATTTCATCAAGAAATGTAACCTAGACAAAAACCTGATTATGGGAGTAAAACATGTGCAGGTGATATATGGAACTGTTTTGTTGTTAATTAAAATTAAAACAAAAAACAAAAGAAATTTGTGCTTTTTTTTGTTGGTGATAACGACGAATTTAGCGTAGTTACTCAGTTGTGACTTTCGACCACGGGATCAAAATGGCGCTTCACTCATTAAACTTACGGAATAGATTGTGACCACCCTTCTCCGCACTTATCCAGGCACACTAATCCAAGACTGTTCAATATGCGCACCGTCTGCGTCGATGACATGCTGTAAGCGCAGGACAGCATGCTCAACAGTAGCACGAAGTGTCTCCCGTGAAATGGCTGCAACATGACGACGCATGATGTTGGCTTTCAGTTCAGGCAAAGTTCGTAAGCCTCCATGATAAACAAGATTCCACTTCGAAGTGGGTACGAAGAAGTTCTTTTACTGGGCGACCCACAAGCGATGCTGCGCCATCTTGCACGAAGACTGTTGTATGTGAACACCCGCGTTCCTGCAATGCTCTGTAGAAGTTATTATGTAAGGAAATTTAATAAATAGAACTGACCTTACTGATCTGTGGATACTTGATACAGAGAGGAGACGATGGATACCACTATTTCCACAATAAGTTTAATCATCATAGATGCATATTTCGGCTACGAAGTAGCCATTTTCAGTATGAATCAAGTAACAAAGTTATACAGGGGGTATTTATAATAACAATTAACCAATTAGAAAGAAGGAAATAAAGAACAAGAAAAACAACAGGGCAAGTAGAACGCGGACCTAGAAGAGAACTCTAGCCAGAAGTAACAATTTGATAACATTCGGTAGGGTTTTCCAAGATGTGAGGTCCATGGGTCCACAATCGAGATTCAGTAGGTTGTCTCCCTGATTCTCCACGATTTCAAATGACTATAAATAATTCAACTTCTTGTATCGTCCACCACATGAAAGATTATTAAATTCTCCATCTTGATATCATGCCCGGTCTTGATGATGTGGTCTGCCAATGCAGGTCTTTGCGGTCTGTTCTTCTTGACATGTTCGAGATGTTCCTAGTTTCTGGCTCTAGTTTCTATCCTCCGTTTGGTCTGGCCAATGTACCTTTTATCGCATGTTCCGCATTGTATTTGGTATACCCCGAATCTTTTATAACTCGGGATCTGATCCTTGGTACTAACCAGTGGTCTCTTCAAGGAATGCTCACTTTTATGTGCAACCTTTAAATTAAAGCTGTTGCAAACTTTCTCCATGCCTCTGGTCAACGGTCGGTTGTAGGGTAGACTAAAGAACTTGATGTCCTTCTTTTGGTCTGGTTATAGTGTCGTGCATTGGGAAACTTTCTTCTTGAAGTAATGTTTCTTGATCAATTTGTTGATGGCATGGTCCGTAAATCCGTTGTACCTAGCTGCCTCCTTGATCCTTTTGAATTCTACTTCCCTCTTCGCCTGGGTCAAAGATATATTCAGGACCCTGACAATCATGTGGTTGTATGCCGCAAGTTTGTGTCCATAGCACTAGTTGGAATCGTTCCGTATGTATGATAGGACATAGTTTGGTTTCCGAAAAATATCGAAGATAAGGCCATCTCCCTCTCTGCATATCAGTATGTTCAAGAAGGGCAAGGATTTGTTGTGTTCTTTTTCCAATGTAAAATTAATTGAAAGGCTTAAATTATTGAGATTTTTTAGGAGTAAGTCTACTTGGTCGATCTTGCAAATATATCGTCGACGTACCTAAACCAGACCTCCGGGAAGTAGTTGAAATTGTTGTGAGCAAGGTTTTCGAGATGGTTAAGAAAAGATTGGGTAGGAATGCGCTTAAACAGTTCCCATGGGGGTGCCTTTCTCCATCTTAAAATATTTTTTATCATACTGAAGTAGTTGTTGTAGCAGACTAGTCTGCAAAATAATAGAATATCCTTCACCTTAGCTAAAGGAACCTCTTTATGGTGTAGGTATTCTTCCAGGATGACTAAAGTATTGTCTATGGGAATACTAGGGAACATAGCAGATACGTCGAAGGAAACCAGGATATGCTGTTCTGGGACTGTGAAATTAACTAGTTTTTGGGGGAGTTCCAAAACTAAACTATTTTTATCGAATAAGAGCGACCAGGTAGGGTGAGTTCCTTAAAGTAGTTATTTAGTATCCTTGCTATCCCACTCGTAGGGGAGTCTGTGTTGTCTACTATTGGCCTCATGGCATTACCTGGTTTGTGGGTCTTAGGTAAGCAATAAAGGCGTGGTAGCCGTGGGTTGCTAGGGCTCAAGTTTCTGGTGTATGTGTTTTTGAAGAATGTCTTGCAATCCTTGATGCAAGATTTTGTTTTCTTAATTAACGTGTTGAGGGTATTGTCGGTGAGGACGGTATAAGGGCCCTGTTCGAGGAACTCCATTACACCTTTACGATAAGTATCTTTTATCATTTTTCCTCTGGTGGAACCGCAAGCAGTAATAAATTTTCCATGTAAATTCTCTTCCCCATGCTCTCCATAGCCTATACACAAAGTTTCATCGCTATCCGTGCAATAACGCAGTCTGCAGCCCGCGCAGAAGTGGGGAACTTTAATTATAACCAACCGGTACATGTGTCATCCAGCAAGATGTTTCTTCAGGTTAAGAAACAAGTATCGAAGTTCATCAGAGAATTCACGACCCACTTCATTACATGTTGTTGACTCATAATGTTTTCATAAACGGGAACTTTGTAAATATCCGCTGGGTATTTACCTTGTGTTTGGAAAAAACGTATGACGGAGCGCGCTTCACATTTGGCGGGATTCTGAATCGGCATATCCATTGTAAACAAGTGTTACTCGAACTAGACTCCACGTAGAAATTAGGAACATCCTCGAGAAGGAAGGCTTATTTAAAGTCAGTTAAGGCCAGTATAGCCAATTTACGCACTAAAATTTTACTTATCCACTTACAGGGGGTTGTAACCTTATTTTCCGTACACGCCTCATACATAATAGTAATTGTACATATATGTGGAATAGTGGTTATTGTACCTTGTGTCTGTGTAGTTATTTAAAAGTACAACAGGTATGAATCACTTTATCCGAAATTCTAAAAAAACGCATTTTTATAATGAGTCGAGTGTCAGTTATAAGGGTTGATTAGGTAAAGTTGATTATGCTGAAAAAATTTTGCAAGACCTAGGCTAATAAATGACACATTTTAGTTCACATCTGCCGTAGAATCGTGGCCAACCGTAGGTAGCGGACTTTCGTGAACTTTAGTGTATTTTCTCATGCGTATTCCTAAATAAATAGAAATGTATAAAAAGATAAATGAGTTACTTATTAAGCAGAGATGGTACG
Source organism: Rhysida immarginata (assembly GCA_023313115.1). Classification (NCBI taxonomy): domain Eukaryota; kingdom Metazoa; phylum Arthropoda; class Chilopoda; order Scolopendromorpha; family Scolopendridae; genus Rhysida; species Rhysida immarginata. Next base: position 1,849,912 of record JAHWFO010005870.1, on the reverse strand, counting down.
GTAAAAAATGCAATACATGAATGCAATCGTGCTAGTCAATATCGTCGCGTTGCTCGCAGTGTCACTCGCAATCGTACCGATAGAACAAGCATTTGCTGTTACAGTTAACTTCGCACTTTTTTCCCTTGCTAGTATTTCTATTATATATACTAGCAGAGGTACCCGGCGTTGCCCGGGATAATTACACTTGTCTTACTTTTCAAAATAAACACATTCCCACAGAATATAGTCAAAATGTTTGATGTGCTACCAAATAAGCTAGATGATAACCCCGGCGTGGCTCGGACCTTTTTTTTGGATTAAATTTTGCAATATCTTAAAAATAAACACGTGTAAACGCTTATAATTAATACAGTAAAAATTCTTAATGAAAATTCGAAAAAAAATTTTTTAAAGGCTCACAATGGATGGACCTCTCCAAGGATGCCACTGCTAGTCTAAATAATCTCTTACTCACTTAATCTTCCTTTAGATGTACACTTGATGTTGTTCCAATTGTCACTCTTCTCTCAATGTCTTGAAGCAAAACTTGGCCATTCATCACTTTGTGTAATCTAGCGGTCGCCGAATCTTCTATTGACATGCTTACCATTTGCTCAATTTAGCACGGAGCTAAAGGAGTGCTTTCTCTGTCGTCTTTCCACTCTTTCTCAATAGTCTGTTAACTCTCCATTATCTCCAGGTATTGATCATTTTTAAAGATTTTCAAGAAATTGTTAAGTACTAAGAAGTCTCAGTTCTAAGAAACGCCTGAATAACAGGAATTCTATGCATTGTTACAAATTGACACTTATCTATATTGCACCAACTTTGCCTTGCATTGTTGGTCATGAGATATTTTTCATTAATATGCCTTGTAATAACCATGAATATCGATTTTTTTATCAATAATTATTGTTTTTTCGAAATCAGAGGTAGACAGTGACCTTCCTCATGCTTAGAAGGTCAAGTATGCAAAATTTCATCAAGATCGGAATAAAACTGTATATTTGTATAAAAAACAAACCCACAAACAAACCCACAAACATCCTTCTTTATATATATAGAAGAAGATATATAAAACCCAAATACCACTCACTGACTGACTCACTCATCACGAAATCTCCAGAACTATGAAGCCTACAAACTTGAAATTTGGCAAGTATATTTCTCTTTGCTTCTAGGTGCTCGCTAAGAAAGGAATTTATTTTTTCTTTCTTCCTTTCCATTATAGTTTCTTTTAAAATTCAACTTACCTGAGCTGAATGGGATTTTTGCCAGCTTTAAAAAATTGTGACGTTTGCTTTGTTAATGAAAATTTTTGCGATTGTTCCAAGAAGCAACGTCAACAATGACTGCAAGTCTTTCGCACGAGAATACAGTGTATCTTTTATTTTTTATCTAAATCGGATTTTTGTCAGCGTTAAAAATTGTGACGTCGTTATTTGCTTTGTTTAATGAAGACTTTTGCGATTGTTCCGTGAAGCAGCATCAACATAGATGCAAGTCTTTCGCGCGGGAATACAATAGAGAGTTAGTTTTTTGTCGTTACGAGAAATTTTTCGTACGAAAACAAAAAATTATACGTCACTTCCGTTAAGTGTTTTTCGTAATGCGCGAGCATGGCTGTAAATAGAACAACCATTCGTTGTTTAAGTGTATACGCTCAGGTATACATATATTTAAATAACGAACGGTTGTGCTCTGTACATCCATGCTCGTGCGTTAACAAAAATATTTAAACGGAAGTGACGTATAATTTTACGTTTTCGTACGAAAAATTTCTCGTAACGAAAAAAAAACTAACTCTCTAATGTATCCTTTATTTTCTACAGAGTCCTCCTAAAAAATCTATACGCACTTTACTAAAGTTTGTCTCAAGTAAAACTGCTGCAAGGCAGTATGGGAAAGTCACGTTACCAGTTGTCATCTCATTCAGATTAACCAACACCTCCTAAAGAGAAAGCCTCTGCACGGAAACCGTCATACATTGTTACATCATCATAGTAGTCCAAATTCAGGGCTTATTATTGGTAGAAATATAAATAACAATGCACTACTATGATGATGTAACAATGTATTACGTTTCCGTGCAGAAGCTTTCTCTTTAGGAGGTGTTGGATTAACGCGTAGCCAATAAAAAAGAAAGTGAAACTATAGTGGCTAAAATGAAACTGAAAAGTACTTCATGTTTTTGAGCACTATGCGTGCGCAGTCGGAGACTACTTTACGGTGCGGAGGTGAAAAAGGAGTAACGTGCTTTCCCACACTGCCTTGCAACTTTTTTCATATAGTGAGACATAGTATAGATATCATCTATAATTTTTTCCGTAACAGCAAAATTGAAAGCTTACGCCCCAGTAATACTACATGGATTGAATGAAGACGATCCCGATAAAAGAAGACTACAATTGGTTTGGTTTTGTTTATTTGGTATTAACATCCTTTTCAACTGCTATTGCCATTTCAGGACGGCGTTATAGAGGCCGCAAATTTTGCCTCGCAAGGGTGTTTTAACGTGCAGACGGCAAACGACTACACAGGACCAACGGCTTTACTTCCCTTCCGAAGGAAGTGCGTGATATCAGGATTTCCCCCCCTGAAAAAATCCTCGTTGTCCTCGGCCGAGGTCGAACCCGCGTCCTCGCATCAGAGGCGGTCATGCAACCACTGAGCCACCGAGGCCGATAGACTACAATTGCCACCTAGACATAGGAGATTACTGATAAGAGTTTGCTAAGAAATGGATAGGAGCAACTGTTCGCCGTATTCAAAAATATCTCACCGCTGATGATAATCACTTTGAACAGCTGTCCTAATTGTAGAAATCAAAGAGGGCTTATTTTCATCGCTTGATCCTGTATGAATTTAGTGTTACAACTTTTATATAGACTATCAACAAAGCACAAGGGCAGAGTTTCAAGATGGCTGGCGTAGACCTCAAAAGTGACTGTTTCTCCCATGGCCAGTTCCACATAGCCTGTTCCAGAGTCAACTCACCGGAGTGTCTGGTCATCCTTCAGCCAGAAGAAAAGACAAAAATTATTGTTTACAAAGAGGTTTTAGTATATGAGGAAAAGGTATAAAACCAATCCTGATGCCTTCAGTTTCAAACTCCCATTTTAAGGATTTCCTAGAAATATATAGCTAAGAAAGGCCAAGTCAAAGACAATATAAAATAAAAATAAGCTAGATTGTTTTTTTTTTTCACATTTAACATACTGTGAAACTTCTTAAAACAAATTTGTTAATCGTTTAGACACATTGCCAGATATGCAGATTTTGGATGACTATTCCCTCCGCGTTGCACTAGTTCACATCTTCTTCAAGCTTTACTCATTGAAGGCTAAGTTTACGCCTCTCGCTGCAAGTCTGATATCATTTAGTACTTTGAAATGTCTTTTTCTTTTAAAATCAGTGCTTTGAGGACCTTTGGATTTTAGTTTTTCCCATTCGTCATTCGCAAACCATCTTTTAACGAACATGGAATGAATAACTCACTTGGTCATATGTAAAAAGTATTGTTTCTGTCTTGGATATCACACATTATTACTTCAATTTAATAACTGATACTCTTATTTTGACTCATAAAATACGGTATTTCTTCAACAGTTATTCAAGAGTTTAATTTGCCTCTGTAACTTAAATTTTTTTGGTTACAATTTCTAATAAAATAAATTGTGACATTTTACGGTTTTAAAAGTCATTGAGGTGAGAGGATCGAGGTACTTATCGAGGGAGGCCCGAACATGCGGTACGGGTGCGTTGCAAGGGGGGAGTGAGAGTTAAAAACGATCCAATTTAGCATTACGTAATTTATGGCCGACGACTTAACTCATCAACTACGCACTTCCGGTCATATGCCTACATGATCATTATTTACTTGTTTTGAGTATGGGAAACCAGCACCCCGCAATTTGTCTCATTTTAGATTCATCCTGTATAATAAATTCTTAGCGATGAAATATTATTATCAGATAAAGCGTTATTAGTTTTGTTAACATTTCAACATCGTTAGATCAGAATTATTGAAAGATTTATTATCTTGAGAATTCCTATTGAGTTGACATTTGCCTATATTAGCAGCTGTATCCGATATCTAAACAAGAAGTTAATCCTCCCGAGGAAGGTATAGGAAAGTAGCGGAAGTCCTGAGATCATCTTTTTTTACCCTTTTGTCTCACTTTTTAACCCCCTCCCCCTCAATTTTTTAAATCGAAAAATTGATTTTCTCGAACATAGTATTTAGAAAGTGTAAAAGAGCTCTATCTTCTTTCGTTTCTCATCATTTCTGATCGAATGATATATGACATGCCATATGTTGCCATAATTCTAAAGATCAAGTAACTGCTACCCCCACAACTGCCACCACATAGGGACAATTTAGCCCAATATTCATAGTAATGCTGATCTTGCTTAGAGGAATCTGCATATCGAATTTCACTCCTTTATATGCATAAATACACGTAGGCCTTTTGGTCCCCTCTAATTTCCGCCCCCAAAACTCCGACCCCAGTGGGCCAATCAAAACCAAACTAAATAGTGAAGGTGCACATGCCCATAGTAAGCTACACTACAAGATCAAAGGAGTTGGGACACCTGTTGCCTATCGTAAAACCGCAAAAAGCTTCAATCAGTTGTGTGTAGGACCACCCCGAGCTGCTATCACTGCCTCCACCCTACATGGCATACTATCCGCAAGTTTACGGTATGTGTCCACAGGTACTGACCTCCATTCTTCGAGGAGTGTCGTGGTCAGTTCCTGGACAGATCTAGGACGAACCATCCTGGATCTCACACGTCGTTCCAATTCGTCCCAAAGATGTTCGATAGGGTTGAAATCAGGACTCTGGGCGGGCCAATCCAGTTCTTCAACCCGCATCTCGTCAAACCAGTCGGATAGGGATCTTGCTTTGTGGCAAAGCGCATTGTCGTGCTGGAAGAGGAACGGCCCGTCACCGAAGTGTTCCCACAGCGCTGGAAGTGCCTCGTTATCCAGAATGGTCCATCAGCATTGAGGTTCCCGTCCACCTTGATGAGCGGGCCCAGTCCAGTCCAAGAGAAACACCCCAGGTGTTCACAGGGGTGTCCCAACTCCTTTGATCATGTAGTGTACATACCGAATTTCAACCTTCTACCTCAAAAAACGCGGAAATTATGAAGGGGACGGACAGACAGACGGACATTGTGAAAACAATAAGTAGCTCCATTCTTCCGTTACTTAACAACTGGTAGTGTGGCCGAGCGGTCTAAGGCGCTGGTTTAAGGCACCAGTCTCTTCGGAGGCATGGGTTCGAATCCCATCACTGCTATTTAGTTAATACATATTTTTATACGGCAATGGAACTTTTTAAATTTTTTAAAGCGTTATTGTTTTTTCTTAACATTTCAGCATAGTTGGAGCAGACTTGGGGCACAAGTCTGCTTTGATCGCTTCGTTTATAAGAACGATTTAACAAAACAGCATTATCAAAAAGTGTCCGAACTAACGTCACAAAGTGGTACACATTTTGTTGAAATTTTAGAGGCCTCTACTCCTTCAAAATAGTCTCCTTGGGAGTTAATGCAACGATCACAGTGATACTACCCTTTTGAAAATCCTCATTTTTTTCAGGCTCTCCAGAACAATCGTTGCTTCTCATGAATTCCTCTACGAGATTCATGATATTCATTGCCATTTACAAATTTGTATTTTGCTTGGAACATATTCATTGCCTGTCGAAGCACATTCTGCGTTTCAGTAGTGATTTTCCGAGTTTGATTCAGAATTAGGTGCACGCACGTTGTTCAGGTTTCTTCTTTTTTCGGCAGCGAGTCTCATCTTCCACTGCCATACTCTAAAAAAAAAATACGTGACACTGGTACGAGGGTTGTTCAAGAATTTTTGACTCCTAGTCCGTAACTTTTTTATTTTTATGCGATTTTCAAAATTCTTGTTGTATATGGTATTTACATTTGTCCTCTATGTATTGCACTAGTCACTTTTCGACATAGTCCCCATCCGTTTCCACACATGTGCCAACGTGTGACTAGCCTGGTGGTCCCGTCGGAGAGGAATTCCGGGGTTGCTATCTACACCAGGATTGAATGGCAACTTTGGACCCTCTTCTACAGCACGATAGAATTGCCACACACCAGAGGCGTTGCAATGCCTACAGTTCAAAGATGAAAAATTGCAGTTCAAAGATGAAATACGTTGCACCTTGCAACTTTCACCACTTCCCAAAGAAGAAAGAGCACCTTAAGGGACATGAGTTGCTTTCTGACGACAAGGTGAAAGATGCCATTCAATCCTCGTATCGATAACAACCCCGGAATTCCTCTCCGACGAGTTCACCCGACTAGTCACGCGTTGTCGCAATGCGTGGAAAGGGGTGGGGGTATCGAAAAGTAAACAATGGATAATATAGAGGACAAATATAAGTATCAGATAAAAAAAGAATTTTGAAAATCGATTAACAAATAAAAAAGTTACGGACCAGGAGGCAAGAATTCTTGAACAATCCTCGTATATGGGCTTTGTGAATTGACACATTCTCCTGTTGAAGTACCCATTTATCTCTCATCACGATTGCTTCAAAATTAGTGAATATTCTTTGCAATTTTGATAGATGGCCTGGTGCGGTAATCCGACAGCTGAGAAACTCACGTCACAATAGAGCTGATAAGTATGATGTCACTTCCTGCCCAGTTGCCTAGCGATTCCAAACAGTAGGTTTAACAATGTGGTGTAAGGCCGTAGAAAAGCATAGAGAAGTTAATCCAAGTTTGGAATCGCTAGGTAACGGGCCAGGAACTGACGTCACCACTAATCAGCTGTATTATTTTGGAAATCAATTGCTCCCCATATCTTGAGAGAACTTGTATTTCTTATCCTAAATTATGAAAATTATATGAGAACCCATCTTCATTGAAGTTGAACTTTTTTCATCTCTGAAGATTATATTCTTCCATTCTGAAGTCCATCACATATGATCTCTGCCAAATTAAAGTCTGTATTATTAATGACGCTCACTCAATGGTGGCTTCTCTTGATAGGCTCCTATATGAGATGTGGGCATTCTTGGATAACACGCTGAACACATCGCAAAGTTATACAGAGCCCAAACCCATCTTGAATTTGTCGTGGTGTTTGATCAGAGTATGGTGTTGCTCTAAGGATGCGATGAGACGAGTTGTTCTGCCATAAATTGCGAGAAAACTTCCAGATACCTTTTATCTTGCAAAGTCTTCAAGATTTATTAATTAGGCTAAATAGCTTTCAGGCTTTCTTCAATCGATACCCAGTTTACAAAATGTTTTCTTGTTTCAGAAAAACAATTTGGCTTAAAACACAAACTAAATCCGCTTTTCCACAATGCGATTTTTGTTCAACTGCGGTTACTAAGCATATTTCGACTACAACGTATTCATCTTTCAGCATTATTGTTGGGTCATTCCATACGAAATGGAAAAAAAAACTTGTGGCCGCATAGAAACCGATTTTTATGAAATTTTGCACATGTGTTCAGTTTATACATAAATAAAGACATCTAAAATATTTTGATTCAAAATTAAATATTTCAGCAGTTACAAGCATTTGAAGGTCATGCGATTCAAAAGGAATCATGCACTGGGGCTGAACGCTCTATATTTGAAGGCCTGTAACTTAAAGCTACTTAACGTAAACAGAAAATTTTTGTCATTGCACTCTGTGAAAACTTGTCTATTTATTTATTTCATAATGACAAATTCAAAACAACATAGTTAATCTTAACTTGACTGCAAAAATGGGACATTTTTGAATATTGACAAAATTTAAAAATTTCTGAGGACTAAAGGAATTTAAAGACATCTTTGATATTAATGCCGGATAGATTGCTGAAGTTTGGAAGTTGCCTTTTATTTCCTTCATCTTGAAAATAACTTAGAAACTTTAAAAAAAATGCATAAAACAACAATTTTCCCCTTTACGTAGGCACAAAAAATTAAATGAAGGAAAAGTCAGACATAAATGATATTTTACAGGAACATCGGTCAATATGTGCATGATATGCTTGAAAAAAAATCGCAATTGCCTTTTAAGTCCCAAAGCAAGAGAATTAAGTTCAAAACTAGTAACGTTTGCTTCATGTGGCATGCATAATACAAGAGTTTCAAATGATTATAACAATTTGAAAGAAATACCAAATAATATCCTACGTTTATTTTTAATTTAAAAGAATAAATTAGACAAGTATACATAATCAAATGTATTGATCATGCATTTATTATTGTTAATAACAGCTAAACAAATAAAACAGGTTTTAATACATTAGTCAATGTTGCAAATATTTTTATTTGGTTCTCTTTTCAAACACTTCTTCAATCTCTTTAAACTCTATTGTTCAATTATGTAGAATCTGCATGTTGATGATGTTGATGGAACAGGCACCCTAATTAAGATATTTTTAGTGGTACCCAACAGAGATCATCTTTAATGGGCCATGTGAATTGTAATGAAAGTCCGTGTGGACTCATGAACTTTACAAGAAAATGACTCTTATGTGGTGAAATGTCAGTAACAATACTTAACCACCAATGTTTGTCATATATACAGCAAACTCTCTCTCATCAAAATCATTGGGAATGAGGGTTCTAGATGTAAAGTTGGGAATTAGAATGTAACAATGACAATTACGTGTTCCCAAAATGGCTGTTGGCACTTCAAAAAATTATTGTTGAAGCTCTGCATCGATCTGAACAATATTTGTTGAAAGCATATATAAAAACTTGATGTTTGAAATGTTGATAGTGCAGAATGTCACGTGGTAAATGATCAGAGACGAAACGCAAATAATAGTTAAATAAATAAATGACTTTTATTGAATTCTAAACACACACACACAATGGAGGCTGGAGTAAAATAACTCTAATTGGTAACAAACAAATAACTTAAATAGGGCCGTTCATAAAGAAGACACTCGTTGGTATTTCTCGAGGCACCACTAAAGACAAGTACACTTGCTTGTCAAAGCACAATTATATTAAACTTATGAATATAGCACAAAACACCAAGATGAATTCACTCGAGATTCACGAATGACAGGAAACGTTGTTTCCACAATGATGAAATCGATGCACACTTGTGTCGTAAAAATTCACACAGAATATGACGATGGCATTCAAATTATAAACACTGAAACATAACACAATAACACCACACATATAGAATGAAAAATAATTCAGGTCTCGGGAAAACTCACTAAGCTGTAGCACCCTTGGTCGCAGCTTTACGCGCACTTGATGAAGATGCGTAGTAGATTCACTTAAAATACTAGCGCATATATAAGGCATGTTCAAATGAAAGTGATTCAAAGGGCACTGAGACTGATTAAATGAAAGTGTTAATATTTACTTTTGTTTATATGAAAGATTAACATCTTCTAGTCACTATTATAGACGCGCAGTCCTACAAAAAAATCTCCACCTGCCGCAATACAGGACTCCCACTGGGGCATCAATCGGCTAAAAAATTGTTTTCTGCTGCTCTTTGAAACATGCCCGAACAGCGTCATTAACCTCCTCATCATTGGAGAATCGTCGGCCTTTCAGTGCCTTCTTTAAAGGACCAAACACATGAAAATCACACGGTGAGAGGTCCGGGCTATAAGGAGGGTGTGGCAGAACTTGCCACCGTATTTTGGTTATTGCTTCCTGCACCAGTCTCACAACATGTGGCCTAGCATTGTCCTGGAAGAGGATCTCCCCATCACTGAGCATCGGCCTCGGTGGCTCAGTGGTTGCGTGATCGTCTCTGATGCCCGAGGACGCGGGTTCGTCCACGGCCGAGGACGACGAGGATTTTTTCAGGGAGGAAATCCTGAGATCACGCACTTCCTTCGGAAGGGAAGTAAAGCCGTTGGTCCCGTGTAGTCGTTTGCCGGCTGCACGTTAAAGAACCCTTGCGAGGCAAAATTTGTGGCCCCTATAACGCCGTTCTGAAATGACCATGGCAGTTGAAAAGGACTTTATATACCAAACAAACCAACCAAACCAACCATCATTGAGCTTACCAGGACGCTTGTTTTTCACAGCTTGACGCAAGTTCTGCAGTGTGTTGATGTATGCGATAGCATTAATACGGGTTTTGGGTTCCATAAACTTCAAAAGAAGAGGATCGTCGGAATCAAAGAAACACGTAAGCATAACCTTCCCGGCCGAACTTTGCGACTTGAATTTTTAGGCCGTGGTGACGATGGATGCTTCCACTGCATTGTGGATACCTTCCCGGAGTGCTCCCAATAATGGCACCAGGTCTCATCTATCGCGATAATCTTCTTTAAAAACGCTTCCCCCTCACGACTGTAACGTTCCAGATGATCCAAACAGTAGCCGAAACGCAGCCCTTTGTGCTCTTCCGTGAGCATTCGGGGTGCCCACTGACAGCAGATCTTGCCATATCCTAGGCTTTTCACTACAGCATATGCGGAACCAATACTGACGTTGTGATCCTTCGCAAGTGACCGTATGCTGATCAGCCTGTCGTCACGAATTGACTTATCCATGTCTGTCTTCAATTGATCGGTGATGGCCACGCTTGCTTGGCCCGGACATAGTTTATCAGCCATTTCCACACGATCATCATGGAACATCCAACGCACCACGGTTGCTTTCGAGATGCATGCTTCTCCATAAGCATTCAACATCCGAGCATGAATGTCAACTGGTGGAATGTCCTCAGTTGTCAGAAACATTATCACCGCTCGTTGGTCTGTTTTGGACGGAAATTTAATAGGAGGGCCCATTGTAACACAAACGAAATACGAGCATAAGCCTAACGTATCTTCCCACAGCAGTGCTTATCAGAACAAACAGACGATACGCCAACAATCACCGTTTGCCTCGTGTCTGCGCACTCACGTACTCGCTCGCTACAGCCGGAATCACTTTCATTTGAACATGCCTTATATTTCAGACACTTTTATCACTGGCGAAGACACACACACTGACACATACTTGACGTAAGGGTGAGCGCATGTAATATCTGACACTTATATAAAAGAACTGCAGTAAAACTGCCTCTAAGAGCCGGGCGTGAAATAAGGCGCTTTGAAGAAACTACGAATTTAATCTGTCTTTAACATGAGGTTCATATGACAGACCTGAGGGGTAGAAAAATGACCGTAGAATAGATAAAATTAATAATCTTATGCAGGTAATAGTTCAAAATCCCAGTCGGTAATTTAGCAAGAAAAAGAGACGGCCGTAGAGACAGTCGAGGACGTTAACTACGAACGTTTAATTCATGAGGCTGTGGAATAAATCCATCTGCTCCTTCCTCTAGGTAGCTTGAAAGAGAAAATGGAAAGATTCCAAGGCAGCCACTAACACGATTATCTCAACAGTTCCAGTCAGGAAAAATGTCCAATGCAGAAACTCTTAGGTGGACTTCAATTAAGCATTCCAATAACGTGACATTAAATAAAGAGTCTGTAGTTACCTGTCGGTAGATTATATCGCGTCGCCAAAAGATTCGTTGGAGGCGTATTTGAAAATTCCTTTCCTCCGCCGCTGACGAGCTTATTGGGTCGTGCGTATTTCCCATGTCGAGGCACCTACATATAAGCCCTGATAACAGAAAAGCCTTACATTGTTACATTAGTCGACCATTGTTAATCCTATTTCTACCAATAAGAAGCCATAAATTTGGTCGACTAATGATGATGTAACAATGTATGATGTTTCCGTTATCAGGCCTTCTGTCTAGGAGGTGTTGGCCGAGGCGGGGATTAGTTGAGACGAAGACGTGGCGGTACTCCTTGTTCGTATAGCTTTCTATTATCGAGATAAGATTGTCGTGGTTTTTATTCACGCTGCTGTTGACGCTTACAGAGGATTCCCGTCGCTGGCACGGCTCGCTATGAAGTCTCCGTCGCCACGTTCGACGACGCTGAGCTGGTAAAGACGGCGACGGCGGTTCGTCGTGCCTTCTACGCGCGGTCGACGTTCTCTCGCGCCGGTTCCACGTTCGGCGCTACGTCGCAATTATATCTCTCGTCGTCATTTCGGGCAAGGCGTGGGGGCGAGTAGCATTCGCTTTCCCCTCAAGCAGTGATAGTTCATATTCCATCTTTTCTTCCTGCTTACCACTTTCTTCTGCCTCGCTTCTGATCCTCACATCATCATTTCCTCCCAGCCTCTCTCCGTCACGGAGGTTGGAGGACGTCACCATACTCCATCTTGAGAATTCACCACGTGACACAAAAGGAGAAAAGATTCTCTGAATGTACGATTTGATTCTCGTATGGTCTGTGCAAACTTGCTCTTGCAGCTAAACGCTTGACGGCTCCACCGATGCCATCGCATGGACTTTTGCCTCGGTTTGTGGCAAAAAAGGGCCACTCTGCTTTCAATCCAAAATCGGACTCATGGTGACAAATGTTGGCAAAGTTCTTCATGTGTTTATATTGGGCTGAAGAGCACACTTTTCTTTTATGTAGGGAATTACACTGCTCTGAAATGCAAATACTGTTGACTTATCATGCGTGGTCACTAATGACACACATTGACACTGTTGAGAGTTGCTTGACCGTTTTCCCAATGGAACCCTTGAGTAGCATCCTGAACAATAAATGAATAGTTCTCTGCAAAATCAAGTAGAACAATTCAATCTTCCTATAAAATAGCAAGTTTCTTAACCTTTAAATACTTGGGATGTAGCTAAAAATGATGTTTCGTCAGTCCAGACTTATGTTAAACAAATGAATCAAGAAGTTCTTCTGTAGACTCAACCTATGTAATTAAATTAGCTCTGCCATCTATCTTTCTTTATGACTATAATCTATTCAACGAAAGTTGAAGTAGGCGTGTCCAGTTAAACTTCCAATTTCAATTGTTAGGCATTGTTAATTCTACTTTAACAACAATGTCTAACAATTGACATTGGAAACTTAACTGGACACGCCCACTCCAACTTTCGTTGGACAGAGTATAGGAATAACCCACCCGATTGTATAATCGTCATTGTTAGATGTTTGACACACATCTCTTTCCATACTTTTGTTTGTTGTGACATAGTCCATCACTGATTTTATATACATGTATATGATAAACTGCAATAATTTGTTCAATTCTACTCCATTAAAAATATTCCAGGAACAAAAATAAGCTGAAGGCAATAATGAAAATTTCAAGATATACAATACACACATTGATCTTTACTGTCACATAATTTAAATATTGTAGGAACTTTCCTTCAAGTTTAAACGTGATCTAAAAAAGTAGAAAAATTGCATTTTTCCAGAAATTATTTTTATTTAATTATTTTTTTCTTCATTAAGGAATCAAAAAACAATTAATAAATTCCACCAACCAGCTTGTTACAAATAACGCTTCATTACAAATTATTTTCAATATTGCCTTTTCAATCCTAGAGATACCAGTGCCATGTGAAATTTAAAATAAATTGACAAAATTGTAATTTTTATTGATTTCTTGGAATTATCAATTATCACTGATGATATTTAACATTCTTTTTAAGAATTTTTCTAAAAGGAATTTTTCCACAGAATATAAAAACATAAAAACTTTTAATATCTGTTGATAACTTTTAATACCAAAGAGTTTCGTTTGTGTGAACGTCAACTTTCAATGTCAAATTTTAATATTAAAATAAACAGTTCTGAAAACTAATATTTTGCATTTGCTCTATAGGTATATATAATTTACTTAAATACTGATTTTCATTAAAATCTATGATATGTCTGCCACAGCTGATTTGCACATTTCGCATGGAATGAACCTGGTCTAAGATGTTGTTAGTCTACAATGCTGCTGAAAAAGCGGACAGTTTGTGTTTTAAGGAATTGGTATCCACAGTATTTAAGTAATTGTCTATTATTTTTCCTACATTAAAAATTTTTGATTTTCGGATAACAGTGAAAAACGTTCCATTGCAAACAATAATTTAATGTGAAAATTTTGACTTTCCGCGAATAATGAATGCTTCTAATGTAAATTTGGATGGTTACTTTCTTCATCTCAGATGAAATCGACTGGTCTTTATTAAAATTTAGGTCAGTTGTGTCCTATTATTGTTTGTTTTAAACTGTACATCATAACATAATTCTTTCTTTTTTTTTTTTTTTGGAAACCAAGTTTACAAATAATACATGCTCTAACCATATTTCATAAATTTTGTTTTATTAAATGTTAGCGGTTGAGGATATTAGTCTTGCTAATTTTTTGTCACTGACTGTAAAAATTGGACTACATAAAGAATTACAATTACACCCATACCTCGTTATACGTACTTTTCGATTTACGTACTTTTCAAATTATGGCACTAATTCGTTTTACGTATCCAATATTTCGTCATACGACCACTGATATTAAATAAATAGCAGAATGGAAATACACTGATCATCAGCGCTACCACTATGAACTCAACTATCAATTAGCTTCAAACATGGCGCCGTTATTTCCACTCTAATAAATTAATCTCGTTGCACACAACGCATGCGCCGCACTCGATACTGTTTGTAGTGAGTCAGTGTAGTAAGTTCTTGTTTTGTTTTGAAATTAATTGCTGAATTGTAAGCATATTTAGCGCCTATGAATTAGACTCTATTTTCGTTATATATTATTATGTTTATGAAGAATAAAAATAATAAACTAAAGACTATAAAAAATATATACTTCTGTGCTGTATTGTTTCATAAAAAAATTTGTATATGTTTGTATCAAAATTATTGTTGGGTATTGTCAAAGCGTCATCAAAAAATTTATTTTTAAAAAAGTATAGTAGTGACCTCTGATGAGAGGCTACATAATAAAACGTCTCACATTTTTTCATTGCCTCAATTCTACTGACCCTGATAAAAGTACGTATTCGTTATACGGATATTCGAGTTAAAGGAACCAATCAGTACGTATAACGAGGTATAGGTATATTAATAAATTGTAATTTTCATTGTTTATTATTAATGGTTTATTAAGTACTGAAAGTTTTTTTTATGCTTTTAATTGGTCTACCCGTCAGTCTTTGTATGAGTAATGAATTTCAAAGGGGTGGTTGTCAAAGAACCAATCACTGCGACCTCAGGTCTATTGTACTATCCCCAATGACGATGAAAGAACGATTATGAACGGGACAAACACAAACATCCATGCCCTCGGCGGGATTCGAACTCGCGAGTCGCTTGTGTCGAGAGCGGAAAGACCTGTGCCTTAACCCTCTCGGCCACCGAGCCGGCCGTCAGTCTTTGTAACATGTTTTGTAACCGTATGAAGTAAAATCTGTTTTCGAAATTGAAATACCGTATATGGATCAGGGATTGTACAAGTTCAAAGAATATCGAAATCGGTTCAATGGCACGTGTTCTACCTGTTCTGACTCATTAAAATTGAATGACGTCAAAAACGGAAAAGTATAGTACAGAAAGGAAACTACTGTCGACTATTCACACAAAATGACTGAGCGAAGAGAAACAAAAAAAACTTCAAGAAACTTTTACAGTCGCCCACTGAGAAGTGAAGGAAGATTTCATGCTGCTGAATAAAGGATTATAAATCTCCAGTACTTTATGCGATGGTGACCCTTTTAACCTTTCGGTATTTTATTCTGTCATTCGTTAATAGTTTATCTAGGAAATGGTGCCGAATATTTATAATATCAAAAATTGCGTACAGTTTAGTTCTCTAACCTTCTAATCTGGGACAGATACTTCTTTCGCGACGAGTTTCAGGTTGTCCGTACCTCCAGGCCAATTCTGCTTTGCCTCCAAAAGTGGTGCTGCTGAGTGCAAACTCCATTCCTTTAACATTTCTGCTTCCAATTCGATCTAAAATGTAAGTGATCTCTTAAATACATATTTTTAAAAGTTAAGAAATCAAAATTTTAATTTTAAAAATGAGCAATAAAAATTTATATCCATAAGATTATTATAAAAAAAAATTCCTAAGTCTAGTTTATCTAGCCACTCACATATAAAAAGATTAAGCCACTATGCATCTATGTTTCTATCCGCCGATTCTTTAGGGATTTTCGAACATACATAAACTTGGGAGTTTTTTTGGAATTTTTAAAAATTTTTATAGCTTTGAAAAATCATTTTCCAGTGTTTTTGTCTGATCTGTCGCCCATTGGAGATTGGTGTGACATCAAAGATCCTTAACAGGAAACAGCACAATCGTATATTATTTCTTTCCGTCAAATTTTGTGCAGATATTTTTATTGCTCAACGGAAGCATAAAAGTTATAAAACTGTTAAAAGGCCTAATAAGTCCGTAACTAAGAACCCTCGGCAGAGGAGGGCTACTTCTCCCGATTTTTCACGGTTTAGTTATGTAAAAGAATAATTACAAAGTAGAAAAGGGAAAGAAAAATTCCGCGACCTGGACTCGAACCAGGGGCCACGCCTTTCGTCTTCAGTCTCGTTATTATACAGGGTGTTTCATAATAGTGTCCCGTCTTTAGGTCCACTTTACCCACTCGATAAAGGGGGAAGGGCATGAGATTTTTTCACCGGTTTTTTTGCTAAACCCACATTTTACATGATGATCTACAACTTTCTAAATAACACATGGGGTCTAACCCCTTCCCCTACAAAATTAAAATTTTAAAAATTTACCCTTTCACCACCAGGGACGCGAAATGTTTTTATTCTGAATTAGGGGACATTAAACCAAATAATCAATATTCATTTTCCTCTAATTTGTTCCCCTTGAGTCGTTATTTTGACCTAAAGACGGGACACCAATTATGAAACACCTTGTATTCTCTTTGAGAAATAAAAGCGTGTTTTTTTAAATAAAGACTAAAAAGAAGAAAATAAAAAATATAAAAAAACTTTTACGATCAAGCAGACGCCTTAGAATAGTTTCACTTTTCCTTCCTACCCGGATTTATACCAGTTTGAGCATGCGCGTTTGTATTTCATAGATAGCTGGACCAGACGACAGTTCTCAATGTTATCATTTCTTGTACTTAATGCAAATTAATGTTCGTCGTTTGTAGAAGATATTCGTCATAACATGATTTCACAGACCGTGCTAGTTCTTCTGGAAAAAAATATGGAATCGCTTTGTAATTAGCACGAAGGAATGGAATCAATATTCTCTGACACATTAATAATAGAAGATGCAGTTAATATTTTTGTACAGTAACATAATTCTGGTTTTTATTTATTGATTAAAACAAAAAAATTAAGAACAAAAATGCAAAGTTCCTTTGCAATACTATCTGAAAAAAGTATGGAATCACCTGAAAACTTGGAAATAAATATGGAATCACATTACGACAGATTAAATATAAGTATATTGTATCCCCTCAAACTCGAGTCAATGCCTTTACTCTATCAGGCATTGACTGTACTAAAGCATAGCAAAAATTACTGCCAATTTCACGCCAACTTTCTGTGATTGCACTTTTCAAGTCACTTTTGGATGCAGGAGCTTTTTGTCTTTTCAATTTTTTAGCTTTCTCCAGAAGTTCTCTATCGGATTTAGATCTGGGAGGCCACTGTAGGGTGTTCACGTTTATCTGCTTTACATGACGCACTATCGTCCTGGAATATGCAATCACCGTCTCCAAATGCATCTTGTTGAGCACTTGACTTCCTACGAAGTTGATTGGAAACATTTCTTGTGTTTTGATACACTTTCCATATTTCTGAGACAGTGGAATATTTGGCAAATTTCTGCCTGAGATTTTCCATCTTTCAAAAACTGAATAATATTCCACCGTACATTTCATAGTGTGGTAGTTATTTATATCTTACATACATTCAAACAAATACCTTAAATCGTTTGATAATTCTTTCACAGGTGCCATTGCAAAAGATAAAGAAAAGCTCACTCAGTGCAGAGTAATACTCGATTCTCTGCATTCTCGATTATCCAAAAGAATCGATTCTCGATTCTTTTTCGATGTATCCCAGGGCACTACAGAGTATACTGCAGTATACAGGGTGTTTCTAAATTATCTCCCGTATACATGTTTATTACTCAAAAACTATTACAGATTTTAACGTGATTTTTTTTATTCACAAAGAAAAACTCAAAAAGTTTCTTAGCCTTGCGTGAGTTGATAATAAAGCACGCGGTTGGCGCGTGTTACCATTGTTGGCGCGTTAATTCATTTTTCGTGAGACGCGGTAAACAATGGCGAGTGTTCAAGAAAAAGCTCAATGCGTGTTATGGCTTGCGGAATTTAAGTCAATGATTACAGTTCAGAGAATGTTCAAAACAAAGTTTAAAAAGCATCCTGCAAATCATAAG
The DNA here is from genome assembly GCA_023313115.1 of Rhysida immarginata. Lineage (NCBI taxonomy): Eukaryota > Metazoa > Arthropoda > Chilopoda > Scolopendromorpha > Scolopendridae > Rhysida > Rhysida immarginata. The sequence continues at coordinate 1,831,693 of JAHWFO010005870.1, read as the reverse complement.
TCAATTAAGCTATGGCATTAAAAATTTTTAAACACAGGCAGCCTGTTACATAAAAGAGGGTGGTGGTAGACTTTCAGCGACACCAGAGAGAGTAGAAAAAGTCAGGGAGGCGTTCTATCATAGTCCCCGTAAATCACTTCGCCAAATGGCTTGTCAACTGGATATGCCAATGACATCCGTACATAAAATAGTAAAGCACCGCCTTCGTCTTACACCCTACAGAATCCAGATGATGCATGAACTGAAGCCAGATGACCGACCGAATCGCAAGTAGTTTGCTGAGGATATGCTCCATAAAATCGACAATGATCCCACCTTCCTTGAGGACATTTTCTTTTCTGATGAGGCAACATTCTATACTTTCGGAGCAGTAAACCGACACAACTGCCGCACTTGGGGCACACAAAACCTCACGATCTAAGGGAGTATACACGCGACAGTCGAAAGGTTAATGTTTGGTGCGGTTTAATGCATGTTCGAGTAATCGGACCTTTCTTTTTCGCTGAAGACACCATTACCGCTGCAACCTACCTAGTTATGCTGGAGAACTACCTGATTCCACAGGTGGAAGAACTGCAGTCCAACATAGTCTACTAACAACATGGAGCACCTCCCCACTGGGGCCTGCAAGTCAGGCAGTGCCTTGATACGAACTTTCCAGGACGATGGGTTGGAAGGGATGGACCAATCCCTTGGCCTCCTCGCTCACCCGATGCGAACCCTCTGGATTTTTTCTTCTGAAGATATGTGAAAGACAGAGTGTACAAGACCAACGTTGATGACATTGAAACTCTCAAGAACAAAATAATTGAAACAATCGCTGAAATCGCCCCAGAAATGCTAGCCCGGGAGGAAATCGAGTTTCGCTTTGACTTCCTTCACGCCATAAATGGAGGGACATTGAAATTTATTAAGGCAGGCTAAAAAACGTTTTGAGTTTTTCTTTGTGAATAAAAAATCCGTTAAAATCTATAATAGTTTTTGAGTAATAAACATGTATAATACGCTGAACGCACCAACGGAACTCTTGGCTCGCCAGTGGCCGTCAAGTCAGGATCTCTCGCGCCTGCCAAGAGGGGTCTCTGCACTCCCCCCTTTGTTGTGAAATCAAAGGAGGTGCGTTACGCTATCAAGCGTCGTTTCAGTAGGAATACTTATTCGGGAGATAATTTAGAAACACCCTGTATGACGAAATTCCATATTTTCCTCCAACTAATCAGATGATTCCATACTTTTTTCCTGGATGGTATTACAAAGGAATTTTGTATCTCCGTAAGGTTTTGCTTCAATCAATTAAAAAAAACTCAGAATTGTTACTATACAAAAATATAAACTGCATCTTCTATCACTAATGTACGTACATAGCGTATAGAAGAGAAAGTGTGATCTCCTTCTTTGTTTACGTGGCGCCGCCGCCAGATGGCATTAGCTCCATTAGAGACGAAACTCGATTGCGATGAGAGGATTCACTAAAAATGAAAAGCCAGAGAACACGGACAGATCTATATGATCATGCACATGCAATTTATAATAATGTTCATATGATAAAAATGACCAAATCAAATTATCAAAAGAACTTTTAATAAAAAGAATCATAAAAGTAAAATAATTTAGTATATTACAAGCGTGTGGACAGTAATTATACAAAGATAGAAAATACAATTCTTTAACTACAACAGATAACCAAACAGATCAAAATGAAATAAAATTACAAGATAAAAAAACTAAACATTAAAAAATAAATAAATAAAAATAATTTTTCCAATAATGAAAATTTTCTCCAGTGACATCAAATTTAAAAATTAACTTTACTTTTTTAAACGTTTTCCTAACGTTTAAAATAGAATTGTAAAAATAATTGTTATCTTTAATTATTATTATTATTATTATTATTATTATTATTATTATTATTATTATTATTATTTATTTTGTTAATGTTTGGTTTTTTAATCTTGTAATTTTATTTTATTTTGGTCTCTTTGGTTATCTGCTGTGGTAAAGAGTTGTATTTTTCAATCAGTACATTTTTAATTTAATAGAGCGGTTTATAAATTTTAAAATAATACAATTTAGAAATTGACACAGTAGATATTTCTCATAAATTTTCTCTGAATCATTAACATATACAGGCAAAATTAAAACTGAAACTAGAATTAGTGTTTTTCTTTAAGAGAGTTTGGAAATTTTTCGATGATGTTTTGCCCTCTTTGAAGTCTTCATTTCCTTCCTGATAGCATTTGTTTGGGAAAAAACCCTACATTTTAAGTAATGCAAAACAAGTTTAGGAATAATATTTTTAACATGATCTTCACAGCATCCTACTTGTGATGTATCTACTACTATATGTGTTAAACTGTCTAAGCACTCAAAAAATATATCCCCCCACAGGTTATTTGGACACGAGAGTTTGTCAGACACAACAGTTTCCACTTGTAAAAAAACATTATAAATACTTTTTGACGGATGTGTCAGGTATGTGTTACCTACTTTGGAACCATAGTCCTTTATTATTGTTAACGTTGAAGCTGGGAGATATTCTTCTTGATCTCCACGTAGAAGAGTGGCACATTTATTACAAGATGTAAATTTTTTTGAATGGAAAATCACGAATCCTGCCATATGGTATACTAGACATTCATTTACAATGCTGCATTCTTTTATCTCTGGAAAGTTATTTTCCCAGTCTGGAATGTAGTCTTTGCCATCAAATTGAGCTATATTTGCTTTAATTTTATCCTCTATTTTGGACTGAATTTCTTTATTGCGTTCTTCCAATTCTCTTCCCAATATTCTCATATGATTAACAAAAGATGTTAAAGGCATTTCAGATTTGTATTCACAATTTCCACCTACTGATAGAGCAAGTTTTGTGGGGATATAGATGCACTGTAGCATATGCAAATGCAAGAAGTCTATTGTAGAGGGGTGGTCATCACAACTTAAGGAGCGTAGAATTCCAAAGTGCCGTTCCAGAGGATCCTGGTTGAATTTGGTAGTGATTACATAGGTGAACCCATTTTGCCACAGATACATACAAACCGCCAAAGTACTTTCAACTGTCACTCTTAAGGACTCTAGTGTTCGTTCAGAGGCAAATGTATTATTGCTCTCATTAAGAATTATTCTCCATCTGTTTAATGTTTCATGTGCATTAGAATTTTTGTAAAGTGCTGATGCAGGAGTTGAAGAATTTAATATATCTATCAAGCAATTCATATCCCTTGTGAATAACTCTGTTGTTTCACTGTTTTCAAAACCCTTTATACCAACATCACGACAAAATTTAATTCCGTCTGCTACAGAATTACTAAACAACTGAAAAGCCATCTTCACATTCATGCGTTGAAATGAATTAGGATCTAAATGGGCATGTGTTAGTTTTGGACACACTTTCATTCCAGCAAACGCAGAACAGCTGTCGATTTCAAACATTCGACGATAAAAGTTAAAGTCTGTTTCTTCCCCTTTATGTAACACTTTAACTTTGTCGTGGAAGTTATTTCTAATGCATTTTATTATATGTACTGCATCTGAAAATGCCCAAATTTTTCTACTTGCATCAACAGGGTTAGGTATAGAGCACTCTATTTTACCTATTTTTCCTGAAATTCCTAAACTTTTCCACATTTTTTTTATTAGACTGACTACCATCACATGTGAATCCAATGATTCTTGATCCAGCTTGTTCTAACTGTATTATCACTTGAATCAGTATTTGTGCAATGACATCTCCTGGTGTGGCATTATGGCTTGCATAAACTGCAACTGGCTGAACCCAACTGTGAAGTAATGGCACAAACATAAACACTAAAGCATGGTTTGCTAATTTATCTCTACTCCCTAATGGAGTGAAATCGCCTAAATTCACAAATCCTTCCACTTTAAAAGAAATGGAATTAAATTTTATCTCCTCCCTAAGTTTCACCTCATCAAATACAATGATCCCAGTGCGTTCATTATCATTCAGCCCATGGAAATATTGTCCAATTGCATTCAGACTATGTATGTTAACACCATAAGGGCATTTTAGACCTTTCACTAGCTTTCGTAAATGCGCCTCAGATGGAAGTGGAAGCAGATCATGCTTTAAACAATGTCTGTAACCTTTGGGAGACTTTAATTTCAGAAGAAGACTGTCTAATAAAAACTCAGCATTGTATCTCATTCCTTTCTTATTTTGCAACTGGCATTTTCTTAGCATAGTGTCAATAATCAATTTCTGTTTTCTGGAGAGAAATTGTGAATATTTTGGTGCTAATGGTGATTTCTTTGATTGCAGAATATGTTCTTTTTCAAGCATCATATTTTTAGCTTTTGAAGCTTTCAACTTATTTTGTGCCCTCATTAAGTTACGCTGCTGATTTTTAATCTTCTTCTTTAACGCAAAAATTAGTTTTGCATTTGCTTCTTTATCATCAATTATATTGGGTGAGGACATCACACTGTCTGTTGCATTTTGCGAATCCAGAGTTTCAATATCAAAGTTCGTACGTATCATCTCTACTTCCACTCTTTTTGGGTTCATTTTTGAATTTGTGGTATCCAAATGTCTTTTTGAAGGTGACTTCCGTCGTCTGACAGTTCTTGACAGATATGAAGGCAAATTTGGAAAAATATGAGGTACTGCGCCAGGTTTCAATTTCCATCTCTGCCTTGGAATTTCAGTTTTCTCACCATTAACGATAAATGAGTCCACTTTTATAATAAGCTCTGCAGAAAAATGGGAATCGCATACGTAACAGTTACATGACAATTTACGGTCTTTTCTAGGTATCGCTTTTTCCCATTTAAAAAATTCTGCTTGATCTCTAGGCGGTCTAAAAAAGTGTTTATCCTTGGTCAGAACATTGTTGTAACCCGATTTACATCCAGGCACAAAACAAGTCGGCATTTTTCTTTCCTACCTTGCAAATAAGCCGAATAAATACAGTAACTGTTGTATTAACGCATAAACTTGCCTTACTGGTTACTTGACTCACTATTATTGAATTGATGTTTCGAACTGTCGATTAAAAAACCTCCGGGAAAAAACAAGGAAGCACACAACACAACAGCAAGCAGCCATGACAGCATCAACTTTACCTGCTCAAACGACAGTGCTGCCAGTAGTTCGAACGTTTTCCGCAGCGCCTGGCTCTTCTATTGCTAGAGGAGTAAGTGATCACACTTTCTCTTCTATACGCTATGGTACGTATTAACTTAACTTGTATAAGAGAAGATTGTTTCCATTCATTCGTGCTAGTTACAAAGCGATGCCATATTATCCCCAGGGGTTGTATTATATTCGTTCATACTTCCTGTCTACAAAGAATTGATGTGTAATACGTTCATACTTCCTCGTATATCCTATGAACTAATCGTTGCTGTTGTTGCAGGCGTTTCAACATGGAGTGTCAAGTCGAGAAGAACGAACATTTCCGGGACATTATGTTGCTTCTGTTTATTCGAGGTGTGTTAGCCTTGGAGGCCGCCCAAAGCAGTTGTGAGAATATGGCTTAAACGCCATTAATGAGAGGAATGACCAAAGATATTATGCTCATTTCAAGAAGGGACGGTTCGACATGAAGTATACCTTACGATGCGGCACTGAACTCTTGGTTTGAGGAATTTTTCCCCAAGAAACCGCTAGGTTTTTACTGCAAAGGGGTCGCAAAATCCCTGAGCGATAAGAGACTCTATTATTGATAAGTACTTTGGAATGAGTGGCTTTCCTGGTTAGTGACTGAATGAAATGGTAAGACAACCGACAAGAATATTCACCAGCGTAATATTTTGTTCAGAATTGATATTTATTGTTTCATATTTTTATATAGGCTGTTTCAAAAGGTATAGTCCAAACTTCACACACAGGTAAGAGGCATGAAGGTGAACAGATTCTCTTGATACATGAGGGGTCGGAACTCCTCATTGTTTAAGTTAGCTAAAATTATATAAACAATATAATTAACTGACCTTGTCGAACTGTGGATACTTGTGCACAGATGAAGGGCGGATACCACCTTTCCACAAAAAGTGCACTTTTTGTGGAAAAGTGGTATCCGCCCTTCATCTGTCCATTGTTTAAGTTAATGGGGGAGCAAATGACAAGTGATAAAGCATGCAAATGATGTCACAACACAAACAGGTTGCAGTTCTTTGACAAGGATTTCTTTTTTGGGGGCCACATGAAATCAGTTGTGTACCAAACAGCTGTGGCAAGCATTGAAGATCTGGCAGCTCGCATCGCAGTTGTTTCAGACGACATCAGAGAAATGGCCGGAATCTTTGGCCGCATACGGGAGTCCATGTTGTGCCGATACCATGCATGTGAGACCATTGGCTGGCTCACATTTTGAGCATCTTTTGTAAAGCTTCAGTGTGTTCGAAGTTCCATAATAAGTGTGTGAACAGTGCATACTTACTCATGTGTTTTCATGTGCACTCTGATTACTGCTCCCCCCCCCTCTAACGTTACCTTGGCAATGGTTGAGTTCCGACCCCTCATGTATTAACAGAATCTGTTCACCTTCATGTCTCCTACCGCTGTGTGAAGTTTGGATTATACTTTTTGAAACTTTCTGTATAATTCATGAAAATTAATAACAAAAGCACAGATATGAACAACTAGTGAGTGATAAAAATAGATTAAGAGAAAAAATAAATAATAGAAATCTCATAGAGGTTATCACTTACCTTCTTTGTGGATTTCATGCACAAAATTCTCATGTCCCATGACTTTTATTTCGCATAATCGAAGAATGTTTCTTCTACCAGAACAACCATAGCCTTTGCAGGGCTTAACAATTTGAATGGTTACGTATTTTCCGCTTATCATTCTGTCGCAATGAATTTCCTTAGTTTTAGATCCGATCGTTCCATCTATTTGTTTACAAATACTGTTTTTCTCAAATATAACGTCTGTGGTGAGTTGTGTAATATCTTCGTTGCCTACACTTATTCTTAAGTCATGCAATAGGTCTGCAGGAAGAAAAATTTTATATTTTGTCTTTAATCATTTACCTGCAAGAAGAAAATGTGTACGCATAAATGAAAATTATCTAACAAATGCTAGCATCAAGCACCCAACGTCTAAGTGCGCTTTTAAGTCTCATGTGCTATTATGGCTCTAGGTATTCTGATGATGAAGAACTACAAAGGCTGGACAAAATAATATGAACACCTTTGATTTTAGATGTTTTGTCGGATATCCTAGAAAAATACTTGACGAAATATCCTTAAACTTCAGGGGTGTAAAGACCTTGTTACACCTCATATATTTCAGCGAAGGTTTTGTCCCGAAGGCAGATAGTGGACAAGCAACAAATTGAACCAGAAAAATGATGTTTGGGATCAACCTGTAGAAAAATAATGCTTGAAATACGTTGTAGCTGTAGCATGTGATTATGAGGCTTCTTTTACTTATTTGTGTTCATTTGTATGAGAATAGCATGTATATTCATGGAGATATAAAGATTTCTTTAAAAGAATCGACATTTAGCTTCGCAAACATTTGTCTTACTATTTGATGAATCATTGAATCTGAAAAAGCAGTCAAAACAAATGGATTTTTATATTAGATTCTGAAGATATGATTGAAAAATTCCACCATTGCATTTTCGATTTGAAACAAGAAAATTTATTACAATTGTCAATGGATGGACCTAATGTAAATTGGAAATTTTACAGAATAATCTCACGTGAAATTCAGAAGAATTTCAAAAAATCTCTGCTGAATATAGGTATTTGTGGACTGCATACAGTTCATGGGGCATTCAAAACTGGAGTTGAAAAATCTGGTTCTGGAGTGGAAAAATTGTTTAGCAGTCTTTATTACTTGTTTAATGATGCTCCTGCTCGACGAGAAGATTTCTTAAAAGTTACAGGTTGCTCATTATTCCCATTAAAATTTTCTAAAACTCGATGGTTGGAAAATATTCCTGCTTCCTCACGAGCATATAAAATATGGCGCCACATCTGTGAGTTTGTTAAAGCTGTTGAACTGAAGAAGATTTCAAATCCAAATAATAGTTCATTTCAAGTTGTAGCAGCTAGGGTTCATGACCCACTTATACCTCTTAAAATATTATTCTTTGAGCATGTTGCAATGGTGAAATTTAATTTTTAACGAAATATCAATGTGACAGGCCAATGCTTCCATTTCTTTCTGGTGATCTGTGTGGAATTATTAAATCTCTCCTTAAAAAACATATGAAAGAAGAAATAGTAACTGTTGGAGTTTGTGTGGTGAAGAGGAATAAATCCATGGATTAACAGGTTTGAAAAATCATAGATATATATTGAGCAAAAAGAAACATTACATGAGGGGAAAAAACGGAATATAACAAAGTAATGTTGCTATAGAGATTAAACAATGACAAAAATTATTGAAACAATTGTAAATAATAATCAAGATAAAATTACATATGCCACTGGGTAAGAATTTACCACAAATCCCCCCTTTCCTAGCTCATGTAAGAGTCGAAAGTTCTCTGTAACTTTTGCTTCGTAACAGGTTTTGTCAGTGCGTCAGCACCTGATAGGCCGCTTTGACGGTAGATTATATGTAGATAACACAATCGTATGGGCTCTCTTCCATAAAATAGAGTCCTAGCAAAGTGTTTGTTTCCGGGTGTGATGGACTTATTGTGCAAGCTGTCGATTGCAGATTGGCTGTCTGTTATCAGTCGGAGTGGTCTGTGTAATAAGGAGTCCATTCCCCATTCAGTTATGATATTTGTCTGTGCATTTCTTTACAACCTTGCACGAGGGCTACTACTTCTGCCTCCATTGATGACTGGGCAATTTGTGGCTGTAGTTTCGCTTTCCACGAGATTAAATTGGGCCCGTAGTACACTAGGTGGCCACTGAATCCCCGACAATCTGCGATGGACGACCATGATGCGTCTGTCTGACATTCCAGGCGAGCTGATGTCGGTATGTAATGTAAGCCATATGACATTGTTCCTTTTACATACTGCAACACTCGACGAGCTGCATTCAAGTGGGCTACAGTTGGTTCCTTTGAAAAGCGTCCAAGGGCTGCTACTGCGAATGTTATGTCAGTTCGTGTTCCTACGGCCAAGTACATAAGGGAACCGATGAGTGACATATACTGCTCCTTATCAGTCGGTTGAGAGTCTCGCCCTATGTCATCCAGGCGCTGATCAACAGCTAAGGGGGTTGTGACTGTTTTGCAGTCTACCATGTTGAAGCGTTCTAGCACTTTGCGAGCATAACTGGTTTGATGGATATACATATGCGGTCCAGCTCGAGCCACTTCAATTCCGAGAATGTAGCGTGCCTCACCCAATTTGTCTAGATCAAGAATTTGTTCAAGTTCTTTCATCGTCGATTCAATCTATGACTCGGATTTACTAATTATAATCATATCATCTACGTAGATTCCAAGACGCAATTGTGAGCTGCCTGATCCTTTTGTATAGCAGCATGGGTCAGATGGTAGTGGGATGAAGCCATGTTTGCGTAGGCCGGCATCCAAGCGTTCGTTCCAACATCTCCCTGACTGTTTAAGTCCGTAAAGGCTTCGTTGAAGGAGGCAACCGTGGTTTGGTTTCTGAGGGTCCTTGAAGCTTTCTGGTTGATGCATGAACACTTGGCAGTCTATGTCCCCATAGAGGTATGCCGTTCTTACGTCATTTTGGCGAATAACTAGACCGTTTGAAGCTGCATAGGTGAGCAGCAGTCGAAGCGATTCTAAGCGGATCACCGGAGAAAAGGTGTCAAAGTAGTCGTGACGGTGTCGTTGTGAAAAACCTTTTACTACGAGGCGTGCTTTGAACTTAACAATAGAACCATCTGCATGTCGTTTTACGCGAAATATCCATTTGTTGGGTAATGGGCGTATGCCTTGTGTTAACGTCCAAACTTAGTGCTGCTTCATTGATTCGAGTTCTGACTCCATGGTAGCCTGCCACTGTTCTGCCTGTGAGGATGATAAGGCCTCTTGGACTGTTGTAGGTGTAGATATATCCTCTGCATCCTTTGTGGTGGCTGTGTAGCATGGCTTGGGTAATTTTCGAAGATAATAGCCCCCCTTTTCCGGTAGTGAACTCGCTTCTCTGGGAGAGTCTGACGGATGTGGACTATGAGGTGACTCTTCCTCATCGGCTTGCGACTGTTCTTCCTGTTCATGGCCATCATCTGGTCTATCTCTTGGCGAAGGTACAACATCCAATCCCATTGGCTGATGCTCTTCCTGTCCATGGTCATCATCTGGTCCGTCTCTGGGGGATTGTGCATTATTAAATCCTGTTGGTTGATCAGGTGTAGTTCCAATGTTGGACCATGAAATGGAAACAGTTCCCGATGACGGTGACTTACTACTGTCATCTATTAAAGAGCCACCAGGTGTGCTGTCATCAAAGATGACTGATCTGCGGATGTCCACTTTCCTATAATGGGCTTTTGACAATCCATATCCGACAAAAATGCCTTCCTCCGAGCGTCGTGACAGCTTGCCATGTCTTCCAGGAATCTGGGAGAAAACTCTACAACCCCAAATGCGAATGTGGCGTACCTCTGCTTGACGTTGTAACCATTCATTTAGGGGAATTTTGCCATGTATGGATTTTGCAGGCATTAAATTCAGAACGTAGGATGCTGCATGAACGGCTTCTGCCCAGAAGCGGTTCGGGAGCATTGCTTGTTTCAGTAGACACCTGGTTTTGTCTAGCAGGTTGCGGTTCATCTTCTCGGCCACACCGTTTGATTGTGGGCTTTGCGGTGTTGTTAATTCGTGCCGAATGCCCGGACCAGCTAGGTAGTCTCTGAAATCATAAGAAAGATATTCCCTACCTCGATCAGTGCGAATACTCTTTGCCTGATATCGGAATTGGTTGTTCCAGTAAGTGAGGAAGTCTTGTAAGTTATCGTTTGCTTCTGCTTTAGTAGCAAGCGTTCGGACAAAGCATACTCTGGAGAAGTCGTCTGCAATTGTTAATATGTAGCGGGATCCACCTAAGGAAGATTCATTGGTCCTACCAGATCGATGTGGAGTAACTCAAATGGTTTATGTACGCGGTCATCAGGTTTCAGTCGTGGGTGAGGTTGCGTTGTTGACTTACACTGTACGCAAATCTCGCAAAATCTCAGTTGTGCTATTACACTTGAAGGTGGGATGGGTAAAGCGCCTATTGTCGAGGCTACTTGTAATGTGATCTCGGGTCTGGCATGCCCGAGATAACGGTGCCATAACACGTACTGTTTCAAATACTTGGAAGTCCACATATTGTCTTCCTTTGTGCAGAGTAGGATAGTGTCTGCTTTTATATTTTCAGGTTGGTTACGTAGAAGGGCTAACGTCAGCCAGTGGGTTCTATCTGTCATCAAGCTGACTAATTTGGCTTCTTTGTAAGTAAGCACTAGTTCACTGCCCTTCGACCATGCAGTCCAGCCTGCTTCCATTAGTCTTGGAAAAGATATGAGGTTGTCGGTAAGTAACAGTGCATACTTTACATTTTGGAGCATGAAGGTGCATGGTTCAGATACGCATTCAAAAATTAATACTCGGATTGTTCCAACTTGGCATTGTCTGCCCTTTCGCTGCTAGACGCGCTACCTTGTTAATTGGACGAAAAGTAGAAAACAGACGACGGTCATTGGTCATGTGTGATGTGGCCCCTGAATCAACTATTCATCTGGTGGCGGCCAATCCTTTGGCACGAGAGATTCGATTAGTCGCTTGAGGAGATTTGCTTCGTGTACTCCCATCAGATATGGCAAGTGTTGTTGAGCAATAGTCTTGTTCGTTGTCTTCCAAATCTGGAAGGAACACTGGATTGACTGATTGTCAGCCTTGGACATCATTGAAGTGACCTTTGCTCCGTCTGTTTGATCCTTTTGTGGAAGAGTCTTTATCTGTTCAGCATGGTTGCCATGACGTTTGGCCTTTCGTTTACAATTTTCGATGCTATGTCCTCGTCTTTTACAATACTTGCAAAATTGTTTTCCACTTGGCTTTAGTGGTGACATTTGTGTCATTGTGGGACTAGTGATGGCACTTGTGTCAGATTGGCTGCATTTTGAGGATCGAGTACTTTCCGAGAGAAGGCGAGCCTTGTCCTTACGTGGATATGGGAAGGTGGTCTCGCGTAAGGAGAATAGCTTATGTAGAGAGTCTATTGAAGGAGCCGGTTGGGAAATCCATATGTCCCGAAAGTGTTCTAGCGACGGATGCAGGGCTCTTGCTATCGCGTGTACTATCGTATGCGGGCCTTGTATCGTCGACGAGTTGCCAGAATTTCTTCAACACGAACTAGAAAGGCCAAACCATTTTCAGAAGAACGTTGGTGTATGTTTTGGACAGCATGAACAGCGTTGTTGATTTCATCGGAAATGGTTCCCCCAAACATTGAGCGGATATGCTTTACCATCTCACGTGACGTTGGCAGAAAGTGGATTTGAATTAGGATGTCTGGCGGCACGGTAGCCATAATTAAGTCTTGAGTGGCCCTGTCAGTCCGATTCCAAGCTTCATATTGTGCTATTGCATTAGCATTTTCTAGTTCCGGACAAGGTGGTGGCTCCTCTTCAAGTGCATAAGCAAAACCGCGACTATTCAGTGCATGCTCCAGGCGAATAAGCCAAACAGTGTAGGTTTCCCTAGTTAAAATTGGCATGGTGGCCGTAGTCCCCTTCTCACCGAAGAAACCATCTTTGATGTTTTCTACAACCCGGCGTTGGATTGGTGGGTCCGCAGCTTGTACCGGATTTTGAAGTGAAGGTTGTGCATCACGGGGTTGTGGATGCTGTAGGGCCAGTAGAGCTGTCATTTGCTCATTTAGTTGCCTCATCGATTGCTCCAAAGCGTCAAGTCGGTCTTTCGTCATGTTCAGCACGAGAGAATAGAGTTAGGGTTACAGATATTAATAGTAAAGCGTTTGCTTATAGAGGCTTTGATTTTCAATTTACATTACCTGTTAAGAAACCACGCTTCTCTGCTACCAGTTGTTGGAGTTTGTGTGATGAAGAGGAATAAATCCATGGATTAACAGGTTTGAAAAATCATAGATATATATTGAGCAAAAAGAAACATTACATGAGGGGGAAAAAACGGAATGGTAACAACAGAGAAAGAAAAGGTAACAGAGTCTTTACAAAAGAATGGTCAGGGTTCGTAATAGAATTAAATACCCGCTAACCAAACTCCTTGGTCTACACGCGTGAAACTTGCGTCATTAGGAAGAGCAACTGTCCAGGTTTGAATGGCATTATCCCTTGGTCACACGGCAGACATCAACGCGATAATCAAATTCCTTCCATGCCCAACGGAGATCCTGGAGGGAAATGGGTAATTGTGTTAAGTAAACATTGTCTTTAACGAATCCCGTAAGTAAATGATCACATGGCGTAAGCCTCCAGTGATTGGGGGGGGGAGGGTCACGGAACAAGATTCTCGTCCTCATTTGAAGCACCACACTCCGGCACTATGGAAGAACACGATTGAGAACTCGCACATTCTTGTGAAAATTGGGAGAGCTTCATCCATTTGGAGAATGTAATCGTTATAAGAACGTGCAAGAGCGGAGTATACAACCTTCTATCCCCAGAACAGGGTTGTTTTTATATTAACCAACCATATTTTTGAATGTTAAATTATACATAATTTCTTCATTGATAATTTTCGCTTTATACACAGTTTTACATAATTATTAAATAGCGATATCCAATCCAATAACGCTTGCATATCTCTCATGGAAAGTTTGTGATTGTTTGATATTAAATTTGTTTGTTAATATTATAAAATAATTTTATTGACATAATATTTTAAGAATTTAATTTTATAAAATTGATAGAATTAAATAAAATTTTGAAATTGAATTAAATAGATTTTTAATACGATTATTATAGGATTGGATTATGGGGGTAAAAACCTTTTTGAAATTTACAAAAATGAAGAAAACTTTACACTCGAGAAATGTATCCGTAAAAAAAACAACTAATTATTACAGTAGGATCTAAAAATTTAACAAGATTTAAGAAATTAAGTTTTGATTTCATTGGATTACAGGTTAAAATGCATTTTGTGAAGTATTGGCCTTTTCCCATTTCACACAATCACAAATTGCTGGAATTAAAAGTTTATTTACTATAAATAACTTACAATCATCTCTTTCATTGTTCAAGGTAATTGATGTAACTGGTAAAGCTCTTGGTAACTCAACTTGCCACCATGGATATACCTCTAGACCTGGAAACAAAAAAAAGTAAATTGTATTGCATTTTAAAATAGTTAAATACTTCAATTACTTTAATAACTTTTCTACATTTGTTAGATACTGAACGCAAATTATTTCAACTTAAGAAAACGCGATATAGAAAACTGACAAGAGAAGTCACGAACTGTTGACGCTAGAATAATTCTAATTTGATCAAAACCATAATTTTAAAAGCTTAAAATTTATTTTTTATTAACTTCAATGGGGTCTAGGTATGTATTTTAAAGTTGCTCAAAATTCATACAAAAATTAAAGAAACCGTTTCAATAGGAGACCCAACAAAAACACTATGAAAAGAAAGTATGGACAACTGGTTGCAAGCAGCCACTTTAATTCCTATTTCATACGATGATTGCCTCTTGTTTTGCAGCAAAGCAGACTTCAAAGGCACATTCCCTCTAACTTTGGTCAAAAAGGAAGTGTTGAATTTCCAAGTTTGAATGTACTGCATAACAAGAAGCAGTCATCATATGAAATAGGAATCAAAAAGTCTGCCTTCCTCTAGTTGTCTATACTTTCTTTAAACAGGATGCATCTAAACCCCTGTCACAACTTCTGGTGGTGATTTAGATTTGGTTTACATTATCTTAGGTTTAGCTTAGCTTAGCGTTAGGTCAAGTAATATTATATTACTATCAGAGGCACCCGGCGCTGCCCGGGTAATTACACCGTAAGTAAATATAACAACTTCAAGAAGTTAAATAGTAACTCAAATTGGTTTTCAGTAGTTCTATAATTGCCTGCTGTAGATGAAGATCCCGCTGTTCATCGACGGCCGGATAACCTTTTATCTTTTCTTACCAATACTCGTTTGGTTTTTGATAGCATTTTGATAAATAAGAATTAACATGTATCCTTCGAATGATTATTAAACAGCACAATACAATGTGCTTGTTGATTTGAAGAATCGAGTTGATATATGCTTTGTTATCGGTTACATCATAAACTGTCGCCCGAGACAGACGGCGTCCTTATATACCCAACTCATTGGAAGAGGAAGGGGAAGGTACTGTCGCGCCTGGAACTGTCTACACTCTTCTTGGGTGGCAGTAGTTGTACATGATCGTTTGTGCTTTGTAAGATCTGCAATCCCAACAATCTGAGTGGGGTTATTCACTACTTGGTAATCTGTTCTTGCGATTGAACTTTGCTCTCGATGTCTTGAAGC
Source organism: Rhysida immarginata (assembly GCA_023313115.1). NCBI lineage: Eukaryota > Metazoa > Arthropoda > Chilopoda > Scolopendromorpha > Scolopendridae > Rhysida > Rhysida immarginata. Next base: position 1,816,309 of record JAHWFO010005870.1, on the reverse strand, counting down.
AAAACTTGGTCTTTGGTCAATTTTGTGTGGTCTTGCAGTGGCGTTTTCTCTGTTGACACGCTCACTACTCGCTCACCACTTGTGCAGTTGCAACAGTGTGCTGGCCAAATCAATACTGCACCGAGCATAAGGCCTGCTTCCTATATCGCCTTTCCACTCATTCTCAATAATCTGCTAACTCTTCGTTTTTAAAGATTTTCAAGAAACAGTTAAGTTCTAAGAACTATCACTTTGGTTTTCATGGCAACAATATTTCCCCGGTGTTAATGTGGAAATCTATGGAAACAATAACTTCGGCGAAACAACTCTCTACATGTACATGATCGTTTGTGTTCCATGTGCTCTCCAATCACAACAGTCTAAGTGGGGTTATTCACTGCTTGTTAATCTGTTGTTGCAATTGCACTCTGTTCTCGATGTTTTGAAGCAAATATTGGCCATTCATCACTTTGTGTGATCTAGCAGTCACCGTTTCTTCTGATAACACGCTCACCATTTGCTCAGTTGCAGCCGTGTGCTGGCGAAACCAGTACAGCATGAAGCGAAGGGATGGTTTCCTCTGTCACCTTTCAACTCTTTCTCAATAGCACCTTTCCATTATCTCCAATTAGTGCTCGTTTTTAAAGGTTTTCAAGAAATTGTTAGTACCAAGAACTCTCATTTCTAAGAAAAGCCTGAATAACAGGAATTCTATGTATTGTTACAAATTGAACCTTATTTATAAAGCACAAACTTTGCCTTCCATTGTTGGTTATCAGATATATACTGTTGGTCCGTGTATAGTGTTGGTGAATTGCATGTTGATACCATTGTTGATACCTACTGTTGCATAAACTTTGCCTTGCATTGTTGGTCATGAGATACCTCTTATTAATATGCCTTATCATCATCATGAATATCGAGTTTTTTATTGATAGTTATTATTTTTTTCGAAATCTAAGCTAGGCAGTGACGTTCCTCATGCTTTGAAGATCATGTGTGCAATATTTCCATCAAAAATGGAAATTGGATCAAAAACTGTAGATTTGTATAAGAAACAAACCCACAAACAAACTTTCTTCTTTATTTATATAGAAGATTGGAGTTTATATATATACTAGCAGAAGCACCCAGCATTGCCCGGGATAATTACAGTTGTAGATAAAGAGAACAACCTCAATAAGTTAAATAACTCAAATTGGTTTTCAAGCAATTCTATAATTTCCTACTGTAGACGAAGCTGCGGTTGTTCAGACGTTAACTAAATAACTTTTTATCTTCTGGATAACTTTTTATCTTCTCTCACCAATACTCGTTCTCTCCTTCGGTGACATTTCAATAAATATGAATTAACATGTATCCTTCGAATGATTATTGAAGAACACAATACTGTGTGCTTTATTATTTGAAGAGTCGAGTTCTGTCGTAAACTTATGTATGCGTTGTTATCGGTTATGTCGTAAACTGTCGTCGGAGACTGACCGGCTTCCTTATATACTTAACCCACTCGATGAAAGGGGAAGCCGCCGTCGCATCTGAAAGGTTCTACACTGTTCAAATGTTCCAAACACACAAATCGTCTGAATATTTGTTAGGGAGCTGAAGGGAGACACATGTATCATCTCGAGAGAGACTGCCCTATCCCTATCGTGCTATTATGCTCTTGCCCACCTCTTATCCGGGCAGGTGGCCGAGAGGGCTAGGGCGTAGGCTTTCTAGTTCTCGAGTCCGCCTGGCCGTGGGTTCGAATCCCGCCGCGGGCATGGATGTTTGTGTTTGTCCTGGGCTGCGTACAGATATACATTATCTTGTGTAAAAGGCGCAAAATAATCTTAGTAGTCGACGCCAAAATTTCTAGAACCCCGCCCCCTTATGTCCTCCTCGTAATTAATAATTCTTGGAAAGAAAATTCTATCATTGCATCATCTTGAAAATATTCTTGCATCATCACTCACTACATCGGTTTTCATGGCAACCATATATCCCCAGCGTTGATCTAAAAATATATGGCAGCTATATTCGATGAAACAACTCTTTTTGAGTGGCAGTTGTCTGTGTGCTCTGCAATGCAAACAATCTGAATGGAGTTATTCACTACATGGTAAACTGTTATTGCAATTGCTCTCTGCTCTCGATGCTCTGAAGCAAAACTTGGCCACTTTGTGTGATCTAGCAGTCGCCACTTCTTCTGATAACACGCTCACCATTTGCTCAGTTGCAGTTCTGTCTTGGCGAAAGCAATACAGCACCGAGTGAAGGTATTGATTCCTCTGAGCCTTTCCACTCTTTCTCAATAGTCTGGTAGCTCTCCATTATCTCCAGTTAGTCCTCATTTATAAAGATTTTCAAGAAAATTTTAAGTTCTAAGAACTATCAATTCTAAGTAAAGCCCGAACAACAGGAACTCTATGCATTGTTACAAAATGAACCTTATTTTTAACGCACAAACTTTTCCTTGCATTGTTGGTCATGAGGGTGCCTTGCCATCATCATGAATATCGATTAATTATCGATAATTATTATTTTTGGAAATCTCAGGTAGACAGTGACCTTCCTCATGCTTTGAAGATCAAGTGTGCAAAGATCAGAATAAAACTGTAGATTTGTGTTAAATACACACAAACACACAGACCCCCAAACACAAACACTCTTCAAAGCAGAGGACCCGGCATTGCCCGGGATAATTACACTTGTAGATGAGCAAAACAATCTCAAGAAGTTAATTATAACTCTAAATTGGTTAAATAATAACTCAATCAATACAACACAGCGAAGGGGCTATTCATTCTTAGAAAAATCCGAAAAACAGGAGTTCTAGGTGACATACCGGGATTTATTTCACGTTTTATTGGCTTGCCTCAGATTAAAATATCCATCTTCACCACCGGGGAACTCGTAACAACGGGTCATGACTGAATATAACGAGTAAATAATTATAGTAGGAATTGGTTTAGTAGCACGTGCCCTAATGATACCATATTGCACCCTATGTTACTGTTGTTGCTTTTATGCGTAGATATGGCATGTAATATATCAAACAGCTCGTAACAACGTGTCATAAGTGAATATAACGAGTAAATAATGATACTGGAATTGGTTTAGCAGCACGTGCCCTAATAATACCATATTGCACCGTATGTTACTGTTGTTACTTTTAATGCGTAGATATGGCATGTAATATATCAAACTGCTTGTAACAACGTGTAGAAGCGCAATGCGACTATTCCTCATTTTGAAGATCTTCCTATATCTACAGCTCCAGATAAATATATAGTTGATTCAGAGGAAGACACCTCCGAGGACCCAAACCATCAAGATGCTGACATTCAACCATCCACATCTATGGCATGTTCACATCATGATATCACACAGGCAAAGCTTAAACGATAGAATGGAAGTATGCTAGCTGAATATTGTTGTCTGTTTTCAGGGACACACCAACAGATGCTTACAAGAGGAAACCTCCAAAAAATATTTTAGTGTTTCTGTTTCTATAATCAAGCCTCTGAGAAGTGGGTCTCCTACAAAAACATTTTGGTTTTGATATATGAATCAAGCACCTTTTGTGTATACAGAATCATATTGTTTCATCTAAAGGACAGAAAAAAGTTCAAATTTGTTGTACAGTGTAATCTAAAATCTCCATTTTATTATGGTTATAGCATAGGTTATTAGAAGTTAGAGGTTGGACAACTCCAATGTTGTCCATTGGTCAACTCTGTAAAAATTTAATTTTGGAAAACTGCTCTCACCAATTTTTTACGTATTCTTAGAGTTGATTTAAGAGTTAGTTTTTTTGAATGGCGTTTTCAATGAACTGTTTATTAAAGAAGCCAACTCCTTTTTGGAATTTTCTAAAATATCCAGTAAAAGTAATAAATTGAAGTTTGTTTATCAAACTTTCCTGTGTAAACGGTGATTATGAATAATAACCGATTATATAAATTCGTCTTTTCTTCATATTCACCGTAACATTTTCTAAATTTAAAAAAACATATTTTAATAGCCCAATTTTATCATTTGGCCTAGGATGCATTTGATTGGTCGTGACGTCACAATTCAGTAAACAAGGCCAAGCTGCATCTCTAGATTTGCATATGTGCTATTGAAATTTATTCGTGTTATCAGATGGTTTTAGCGAAGCAACATTAGACAAGCTGCGAAAAGTAGATTCGTTAATAGTGGCAGAGTTTTTTTAAAGTTTTTTTTAAGTTTTTTTTTAACAGAATGTGTTACATTGGCTCAAAGTCGTAGATTTAAAGAAGCTAACTAAGTGGCCAAACACAAACTTTTCAGGTGATTGTTTGATATTAAATTTGTTTGTTAATATTATAAAATAATTTTTAATGACATACTGTATAATACTTTAAAATTAATTTTACAAAATTGATAGATTTAAATAAAATTTTGTGATTGATTTGAATAGATTTTTAAATAGACTATTATAGGATTGGATTATGGAATAAAAACATTTGTCAAATTTTTGTAACTTTTTATTAATAATATTATTATAGCCATTTTTTTGTATGCTGGTTATTTCCGCTGTTTTAAACATTTAAAAAAAAAATTTCAGATCTGGATAATTTTGCTTATCTTGAAATGATCTCAGGAGACAAAAATTGATGATGATGGAGATAACTCATCCTCAGAGCGGCGCACAGCACATACCCACTTGATTCTTGATCGCCGAACTTTCGGCACGCATATGAATTCCTTTTCTGGATTTTAATTGTGGTGTTCTTTTTCTGTAGTACGATGCACCGTTTGTATGCCTGTTATTTGATATTATCCAGTTTTTGTTTGGATTACGAGCTAACACATTAGCAAGTGTGGAATAAGTAAGTAATACTACGACAAGTCAGTAATGGCTGCCATGGTTCTGTGTAGTGAGTTGTGACGTCACGTTGGGTTTTAACATTTTAGGGCTGGTTTTAACATTTTAGTAGCAACTTATGAAAATTAATTAGAAAATATTTTGTGTATTACCTAAAAGATGTGTTCTTTAATTTGACAATATTTAAAAAAAAATCATGCATAGATTCAGTTTGCCATGAAGTCCAGCATTTAAAATATTTTCACGGCTGAGATGAACAACTGTGAATAGCTTCTTTATTTTAAATAAATATTTCAATTTTTTCATTATCTTAATGTTGTTTTCTTTACAAGTGAACTTTAAAAATGCTTTAAATGTTTTTCAAAACTTTATGTGTTTTAAAAATTAAAATTTACACCGCAAATTTCTACTCCATTAAAAAATGCTATTTTTAAAAAATTAAATTAAAACAAGATTTATAGAAGGATCAAAATTATCTATCAATAGGAGACATAAGAATTATTTAGTAATTATTCTATTTAGGATCAAATTTACCTGATGTCTGAAAACATCCATCTTCTGGTTGTGCTTGTCTGATATGTCTTAGTAAATTATGCTGTTTTCCTGACAATACTTTTATTGAAGAAAAAATAGTATTGTATAACATTAGTAATTTTGAATTCCATTCTATAGGTGATAATAAATATTTGATATTAATTTAATAAAATATCATTTATTATTTAATAACATGGTGAATTTAAGATATTAAAAAAATGGATAAATATTACTAGGATTTGTAGATAAGGACTCTAGGTTTAAACGGACCAACATTTTTGGCTTTGCCGAAAGGATACGGACTCAACAAGAACAACAGGAAACCACTATTCCACATCAGATGTTTATTACAACGTATACGCTGAGGAAGGCAGCTTGGCTGCCGAAATGCGCAAACGTTGTAATAAACATCTGATGTGGAATAGTGGTTTCCTGTTGTTCTTGTTAATCTGTGTCCACAGTTTCTGGCTTCATCTCCTTGGATACGGACTCGCTTAAAATGGACTTCCGGATAATAAGGACCAAATATTCAGTCCGCCGCTGATCCTCGGAATATTCTGATGAAAACGACTATAACTCGCGGATCAGTTGGATTGAAGTGGAAAAGACATTACTGTAGTGAAAGAGGCACTATTGAAGTGGTTACGATAGCACATTCACAAAATGTTCCCCTTACTGGATCACTCTTTCGTGAAACTGCACACGCATTTGCCAAACTTTTTAACATTATGAGTTTCGGTGCAGCGTAGATTGACAGGAAAGGTTCAAGAAGTGTCACAACATTGTTTCTCGTAATGTTTGTGAACAGCAGCAGCTGTTTGCATTGATAAAGTATTTTCCGTAATTTCTAGTGTAAATCTTTTATGGCAATTATGGTCCCTTGAGATTCTCCATAGAGACTGAAACAAAAGTTCTGTTTTCCTGTCGACATTTAGCTGGTTAAATCAGAAGAATGCCTATCATGGAGTTTCTGTCCGAACCATAATTGAATCTTACAAGGAAACATTACATCGTTGCCAAGGGGTTTTGATGAAATTTTGCGTATGTATAGTTTATGATGCATAGTAAATCAAAACAAAAGAGAAGTTTTCCAAAATGCGTATTGTTGAAGAGATATTGAGGGGTAAGTTGTTAAAATTTCATATTTTAAGGCTTATATGTATTTAGGCTCTTTTTACATGAGGGATCAAAAATTTTATTGTCATAGTTTTTGTTATTCTTTTTAATAATTTCATACACAAATGAACAATAAAAAGTATTTTAAGGCAAGGCGCACACTGAGGTGATGTGGCAATGGCGTGGGAGTGGCGTGGTTAAGAAGTGGTGCGTGGCAACAAGGTGGCGTGGGAGTGGAGTGGTTAAGAAGTGGTTTAACGCGCACTGAGTGGCAAGTATCATATCGTGCCACCGACTTGCCACTTAGTATGTCGTCCTCAGAAGATGAAGATGCTCTGTTATTTGTGCAACTTGCTAATTTTCATACACAAAATCATTGCAGAAAAAAGCGTTCTTGGATACACCCTCTTTGGCAAAAAAAAAAAAAAATTAATAAATAGATAAAAAAAAAAATGGAATATACAACGTAGACATGATTTAAATTTAAATGACGATAAATTCAAACTTTTTTACCGAATAAAGAAAGTAACATTTTGCAAATTACTTGAAATACTATGTCCTGTACTTCAAAAGGATGGCACAAATTTCTCATAACAACACCGCTGTTTCGCATTCTCCCTACTCGAATGTGTACTAGCTAGTGGCAGCGAAGTGGCATGTCACTCGAAAATTAAACATGTCGGAGACGAGTGGCACCAGACGGGCGCCACGCCACTCCACCTTGATGTGCGCGTTCGCATTTGTTTACACGGGTTTAAAAATTCCACTTGCCATTTAATCACCACGCCACTCCTACTCCACTTGCTGACCACCTCAGTGCGCGCCTGGCCTAAAAGTTTTATTTCCAACTATTTCCTATGTTAACTGAAAAAATTGTAATAAAAATTATTTATCTCTGGTCACTTATGCAAAATTGATCTCGTTCTAGAAATTATTTATGTTTCGTTGAAATATAAATAAAACTGTACGTGAAAGACAGACAATAAAAACTTTGATATCTTTCATGTAAAAAAGATCCTAAATAAATCCTAAAATATGCAACTTTAACAATAATACCCTTCAATATCTCTTCAACAATACATATTTTGGAAAATTTAATTTTTGTATTAAATTATGAGCATCATAAACTATTACACACAAAATTCATCAAAATCCCCTTTGTGCAACTATTTAATGTTCCCTTGTTAGTGCAAGTTCTAGAAACGATATGTGTGATCTGCTTACTGTTTTGATATAAAGGTTATGTTGGTTGGTTTGGTTTGTTTGGTATTAATGTCCTTTTCAACTGCTATGGTCATTTCAGGACGGCGTTATAGGGGCCGCAATTTTGCCTCGCAAGGGTTCTTTAACGTGCAGCCGACAAACGACTACACGGGACTAACGGCTTTACTTCCCTTCTGTAGGAGTGCGTGATCTCAGGATTTTACCCCCTGAAAAAATCCTCGTCGTCCTCGGCCATCAGAGGCGATCACGCAACCACTGAGCCACCGAGGCCGATATAAAGGTTATGTTTTGTATCAACTATGCAGACTGCTTTAAGTAGTGATGACGTGATGTTTAGAGTAAAGAATTCGTTTTACCTGATTGTATCGTTTTGAAAAAAATACAAAATATATTAAGGAAATATTTAAGATAATAATAAATCAAGCTTGCCTGATTCGTTCCTGAGTATTTCTTCATGTCCTAGTGTATTTGACATCAGAATTTGGAACAAAAACAGTAATTGTAGCTTGGTTTTCATTATATCTCCTGTCTGTAAAACACAGCAAAGATAACAGCGTCTTTAAAAGGATAACATTTTTGACGAAGACAAGGAGTAATATTGAAAATAAATAATCCATCTGAGCATAAGTGAATTGATGTTTCTGTATTCTATCTGCATAATATTCAATGTTTCTGGATATTATTAACTTCAGTCAATTCAGTTTAGCGTGAAAAATTTGACGGGACATGACATTTTGAAATATACTTGATAATATAAGGGAATTCGTCTCGGCCTTTTGGTTAAGATCAAAGTGTAATGTAAAAATAACTGATAGTCTTAAAAATGGAAATGTAATCCTCTTATTATTGTTTACACACCTCAAAATAAATAAACAATTCCGAATGTCAAATTATTATTCATTTCAACACTGTACAAGATATCCGCTAATCATTAATTCATATAAAAAAATTTAGGATTTATCTAAATATTAATTTTAGATATAAAAAAATGTAAGAGCTTGACTTTATTCTTATTAAGAAAGGTATACTTCAAGGAATTTGTAATAAACCCTATTTAATGACATTAATTCTTTATACTTCGTTATATTTTTAATATTAGCTTAAGTTAATCTCTACTGTTAAATACTGAATAAATTGTTTTAAAATCATGCTAAAAGTAAAATAAAACGACAGCAATTTGATTCCAAAGAAATATTTCAGAATTCTCTATGAGTTTTTAGCAATACTAATAATTATTGTAGAAATAATTTAGTGTTTTACGTAAAAACTTTTAGATAGACAAATTAATAATACTGTAATGTGAAGGAAAGTAATAATCACAGAAATGGGTTTAGTCAGCCCCTAAAAAATATTGCAAAGATATTTCAATACTGCAAATGCTATTTTCTATATTAAAAAAAAGATATAAACGAAAAACAACGCCTACGAGCTTTTGTTTATTAGGAATGTTTTGGGTCTTTCTAACTTTAACAGTTATTATTAAATTTTGAGTCTATGTGAGAATCTCGAATACATTCGTTATAATTTTTCTCTAGAATACAATAACGATTTTTTTTGTAAAATAAAACTATGACTACGTGAATATATCTATATTCATAGTTCTTACTTGAAAGAGGCTTTATGAGATTCTTTTTAATACATATATGAAGTTGATGCTTGAATCGTTTGAGATTTCTATTTCCTTTTGCGCAACATCGTGTTTTCTGATCTTGTGTTTGGTGTGATTTTTAATTTTGTGTGCTTATCTAACAAGGAAGATTAAAAAAATAACCTTCATATCACTACCGTCTCTGCAACGGAATACGTAACAACCTTTGAATCTAGAAAAAAATTTAGACCTGAAGCCAGAAAAAAATAAATTAGTTCAATGGGTTATCCTCTCTAAATAAAGAAAGGGGGAATGCAGCAATTTTCAAGAGTTAGCTAATGGTCTTGATAAGATTTTTTCTTTATTAGAGCTTTTAAGAATATTATTGAAGTGTTTTTTATTAGCGTTTCTAATTAAAATTTATGTATTAATAAAATCTTGTAAAACATTCCAAGAAGGAGCTTTAGCAGTGAAGCAGAAATACATTTATTAAAAAGAAATTAATTCTCACCCCCTCCCTGCCTCCCGAGTAGGATAAGGCAAGTCGTCTACTTTTACCCCTTTATCTGCATGTTTTACCTCTCCACAAGTTTTTTTTTAATCAATAAATTGATTTTCCCGAACGTAATATGTAAAAAATGTAAAAAACCTCGTATCTTCTTTCCTTTCTCAACATTTCCGAACGTATGATATATCACATGCCATATGTTGCCATAGTTCTAAGGACCCAAGTGACTGCCATCCCCGCAAATCCGATCCCATTGGAACAATTGGGCCTAAACTTCATAGTAATGTAGATCTTGCCTAGAGGAATCTGGATACTTGATTTTACGCCTTTACGTACCTAAATACCACATAGATATGTTGCCCTCTCTGAATCCCACCCCCGTAATTCCGACCCCGGTATATCAATCAAAACCAAACTAAATAGTGCAGATGGACATGCCCATAGTAAACTACATTCCGAATTTCAACCTTCTACCTCAAAAAAATGTAGAAATTATGAAGTGGACGGACTGACATTATAAAACTAATAAGTAGCTCCATTCTTATTCAAGTTGCGAGGGTCAGTCAAATGAAAACCGGAAATATTTTTTTACAGCTCCGAATCTGCATACCGAATTTCACTTCTGTATATGCATAAATACACGTAGATCTTTTAGTCCCCTATAATTTTCACCCCCAAAACTCCGATCTTAGTGGGCTAATCAAAACCAAACTAAATAGTGAAGGTGCAGAAATGATGAAGGGTGATTCAAATCGTGTGTAAAATAAAACCAATAAGTAGATCCATTTTTCCGCTACTTAATAATCTTTATATATAAAAATTCAGGCTCAGGGTGCGTCTGTAAATGTTCTAAAAACTTTTGAACCACTTATCCGATTGAGCTCATATTCGCAACATATATTCGTTAGGTCCAGAGTAAGGTTTACATGTCCCCAAAGCAGGGGGGAAGGGGTAAAAATCATATATCTTGGTTTATGTTTGTTTGTTTACTCAAGAGATGGCGCCAAAATTTGCTTAAATTTTCCATGAAACCGAAACTGGTATAACTGCGGAGAAGCAGAACAGCAAAAAAACGTCCGTTTTCCTCCGGATGTGTAGTAGTTTTTGCACATTTCAAGGCAGGAAACGCAAGTTTTTTGCTGCCCGGCTTCTGCGCAGTTACTCCAGTTTCGGTTTCAACGGAAAGGTCTATATAAAAATTCAAGGTGCGTCTGTAAATATTCCTAAAACTTTTGAACCACTTATCCTTTTGAGGTCATACTTCCACCAGATGTTCGTTAGGTTCAGTAAGGTTTAAATGTGCCGAATGTCAGGTTGCCCCAATGGGGAAAGGGTAAAATTTGGCTGTCTAACATGAGCTTAAGATATGCGCGGACAAACAATGTATGTGATGTCTTACAATGCACAGCAAAGTTTCTGCAAAAATAGGCCATAAAAATTACTTTGACTATGGTCATGGATGAAGAAATACAGAATGGGAAACTCCATTGTTTAAAGCGTGATTTTTTTTCACTGGCGCTCTCTGGCCATTTGCGTGGGCATTACTCTCTGCCTAGCAGACGACTTTACTTTTCCTTATTGGCCTCAATGGCTCAGTGGTTGCGTGATCTCCTTTAATCAACACCTCCTAGACAGAAGGCCTGATAACGGAAACGCCATATATTGTTACATCATCATTACTGGAACAAATTTAGGGCCTATTATTGGTAGAAATAGGATTAACAATGGTCGACTAATGATGATGTAATAGTGTATGACGTTTCCGTTATCAGGCCTTCTGTCTAGGTGGTGTTGTTCTGATTCCCGTGGATGTGGCTTCGATCCCGGCTGAGGACGACAAGGATTTTTTCAGGGGAAAAAATCTATATATATAAAAATGTATGTATGCATGTATGTATGTATGTATACTAGCTGTTTTACCCGGCGTTGCTCGGGCTCTTTTTTGAAGAAATGTTGCAATTACTGTGAGTTAATATCCAGAAAAAGAACACGTGAAGTAAGATTAGAATTGTTTTGAAGGAATTCATGTTTTATATTTTGCTAAAGGGCCGTATTTGGAAATGCCATCCATTGGGAACTTTTTCAAAGAAATCTTTTTGAATTTTGAACATGAATTCTTTCTATTTAAATTGAATGCTTTTTTCGTAGGCTCGGGGTCAAATTCGAAAAAAATTTTGATTCATCTGAATGTGAATGTACAGCTAAAATGAACACATGACCAAAGTTCAGAATTAATAAACCATAAAGAAATGACATAACCAAGTACCGAATAGCTAAACTAAACAATTCAATAATATTTTTCAACTGGCCTATGTTAATATTGAAAAGTTTCTAATATACCATAATCATACTATTAAACCACGTACCTTGGAACCAATTTGAATT
>JAHWFO010005870.1:1735849-1784141 GCA_023313115.1 Rhysida immarginata | reverse complement strand
CTACCATTATTTTATATCCCATTAGTACCAAATTTCGCAGCATTGACCTCGTATGCAAGCGAACACCTGAAAAATTGCACACGACACTCGCATGAGTTTTGGCACTTCTGTGTATAACCCCTGGACAAAAGTATGGAATAAACCGAGAAGCGTTGAGAAATGGATAGTCAGAGACGTTGCTGTGTTTACATATTTCACAATACTTTTAATCTGACACGAAATAATACATGGAATATTGGTATGTAACTCACATGAGAAAAAGGAGATGCCTATATTATTAAACAACAAATCTTCAGTGAGTTAACGATAGAAATGTATGGACAAAAGTATGGAATATGCTTCAGGAAGGGACAAAAGTATGGACAAATCATCTCTGTCAACATAGTGAGATCTTCCATGAGCATGCAAATCACCTAGTGAATAGATCATTGAATGCCATAGATGTAAAAGCACATTTCAAATATGGTATCGCGTAAAAATTACGGTCATTATGGCAAATGGAAAAGAATTATCTGATGCAGCAAAAGATGCTATTGTTAAACTTCACAGTAAAGGAAACAGTCAACAGAGAATTGTAGAAATTATGCAATGCCCCCAGGGAACCGTCTCTGAAATACTGGCAAAAGTCAAGCAAACTGGAAGCGAAGCAAATATAAAGAGAAGCGGTCGACGATGAGCCACATCTAAACGAGATGACAGAAAGCTGATTCAACTTGTGAAAAAAAATCGTTTTAACTCATCTCATGATATCAATGGACATTGTACAAAGATGGGGATTGCTCTGAGCGATAAAACAGACGCAGTTTGAATGAACACGATTACAGGTCACGGAAAGCCATAACCAAATCATGCATGATTGCTAAACATAAAAGAGATCGTCTGAAGTGGGCGAAAATGTACAGGAATTGGTCCGTGAGTTATTGGAAACGAATCATCTTTACAGATGAAACGAAAATATGCCTTGGTCATGAAGACAGTGATAGTCATCAGGTGTGGAGAAAATCGGACGAGAAATATTCACCTGATTGTCTTCTTTCTGCTACCAATTTTCCGAAAGGGGAAATGTTGTGGGATCAATTACTTCTAAGGGTGTTGGAGAAATGGTAATTATGACGACCAGTGTGAATACCGATGTGTTTCTAGAAATTTTTGAAAGATTCATGATGAAGACAGCAGAAGATCACTCCTAGGGTGAACCATTTGCAGTCACAGGGCAGGGAAGATTAAAACTTTTCTGCACGACCAAGGTATTGACCATCTCCTATGGCCAGCCAATAGCCCTGACATCAATCCCATTGAGAATGATTGGCATGAACTGAAGAAAATGGTACATGAACAGAAGCCTACAGATCTCCCACAACAGAAGGAAGCCATTCGGCAGTGCTGCCAGAACATTAAGCCTGAAACACCGAGAAGCTTGTGTTGCCACTCCCCCGCAGAATTGAAGCTGTTATTAAAGAAAAAGTTGGACCAACGCCTTATTTTATTCCATACTTTTGTCTCTTCCCTGAAGCATATTCCATACTTTTGTCCATACATTTATATCGTTAACTCACTGTAGATTATTTGTTTAATAATATAGACGTCTCCATGTATTATTTCGTGTCAGATTAAAAGTATTGTGAATAAGTAAACACAGCAACGTCTCTAACTATTCATTTCTCAACTCTTCTCGGATTATTCCAGGGGTTGTATACTCTGTCCGACGATAGAAAAGCTGGTCGTGTCCAATTAATTGGCCTACCGCTCTCTAAGAGTGAAGACCTTTGTTTTCGTTTTAGAAACTCAAAATATTTTTTTGCTGAAATCGACTTAAAAACTCATGATTCCTAAAGATATGTTGAAATTTTGAATAAAAAATTTTCCGTCAGTACGGATGTATGTACGTATGTATGTATGTACGTATGTGACCAATTTTCTGCAACTAACTCCTCCGTAACGGCAAATAGCCGAATCAAATAAAAATTATACATACTTAGAGGGTTCCTTAAATTGTGCCTTAGCGTATATTTTATGTCAATTGGGTAAGCCTTTTTCGAGATATTAATTATTTTCTAAAAATTAAAAAATGGCTGTAGCGTTCAAATGAGCGAACCAAACTCAATAAACTCGACATTTACGTAATCCTCTCATTAAGGCAAATTTTTTTTCTAAATGACTTGTTTGTAAATCCCCTCCCCCAAGACCCCCTCCCCTCGGAAATTTTTTAATGTTTTTTTTTTTATTTTATTAGAAATTCAGACAATGGGGTTCTTAAATTATACATTGACCATTTTTTATGGAAATGGGCTAAGCCTTTTTAGAGAAATTAATTTTTTTTTTGAAAAAATGAAGAAATGGCAGAAACATATATTTCAAAGCTCCAAACACAATATAAAAGGCCTGAAGAGGTTCCTCCTTTTGAAAAATACAAATTTCTTTTTGACATAGAATACGTCTTATGTTTCGATAACTGGGATGCCACGCTTAAATCGTGAATGTCACGAAAAGTGTTGATCACGGAAACCTTAATAAGGTCAAAACTACTAATGATAGAAAAATGATAGAAACATGAATGATATTGCATTCGATAGTATATAAAACAAAGCATGCTTTAGACTTTGACCGACTTCATGCTGACGTCATCGGCTGATGCAATCGAAGTACAAATTTGAGTCAGAAAATCTGGTCTCTGGCAGAGATTAATTTAGTCTAGCTCCGGCTTCCTTTGTGATAGCACGACATTTTAGGTGTCATTTGTTTTATCCTTTTGCGCTTTATAAAATAGGTCACATATTAAACCTCAGTATTTAATAGTATCTAAGGTATCGGCCTTCGAATTGTGGAAATTTTGCAAAAATTACAGAGTTTCCAAGTTCATGCATAATAAACGCCAGAAAAATTATAGAAAACGTCACAGGTAAACAGATTTAGAGATGGGGAATCCATGAAGACCCAGATGTCCGATGTTGAACGTCTACGGGCTCAACAGTAACGACTGAAAGTTGAGTCGTTGCGCCGCCAAAGTGAACGAATGCGCCAATAACTTCCACTGCTCAGTTCGACGCAAATCACATATCTGATGATATAAACGTTTCAACACCGAGTGATAAAATCCAACCCATAGAGGTCTATAATGAGCCATAACCATCAACATTAGCAGCATCTTCATCAAATGCGATTTATGTACGAAGCGATATATAGGGTGAGGCATTTATCTTGAGGCAACTACTTATCTCGGAAACTAAGCATTGTACGAAAAAATATTTGAGAAATGTTTTATTCTTGGTGTTTTTTCAATTGATCCAAGCGTTTAGGAGATAGAGGCCCTGAAAGTATGGAACTTTTAAAGTTTTGAACCCAATTTTATCGATGAAGACAAAGAGATAGAGAGTGGGTCTTACAGACATTCCTATTCTACAATCTGAATATATCATTAAAAATAGGGGTTCCTATTTAAGATTTCAAAGTTACCCCCTCCCCCGAGCCCCCCCTCACAAGGGGGGGGTGATTTTTTAACTAATGAATTTCTCCCGCAAAATAATTCACTTTTGATTTTGGAGATTTTTTTCATACAATGCTTAGTTTCCGAAATATTCAGTTGTCTCAAGATAAATGCCTCACCCTGTGTATGCGATAGTTTGGGACACGGAATTCATATTTCCTTCTATATTCATAAACAATGAATCTGGATATTCGTGTAGCCTAACGTTTGTGATAGATTTTGTTTTGAGAAGGACTTGAAGCACCTAGGTAACAGAAGTGTGATATCTTAGCTTCATCACTTTCATCAGTCCTGTGTGAAAGATTTCATGCTGTGTAGAACAAATTTAAAACTTCAAAAATATGGTATTATAAGTTATAGGAGAGCAGGCGTTTTTGCAATTTTTTGAAATGTAACTTTAATGAATGTGAACCTATACTGACAGACTGGTCTAACTATAGACGACTGATCGACGCTGATATCAATGATATTTGTATTGTTAAATCTTTGTACAATGGTGTAGTGAGATCTATACTAGAAAGTGTTTACTCTGAGTGGCCAGATTATTATGACCACCTGATGTTTGTCGGCAAATTAGCTATGATTTTGCGCTGAAGTTGCTAAAGTGCCGGACTAGTGTAAATAGGCAAGCAGGTTGTTTACCACGAAATTGGAAGTGATTTGTTTCAGAAGATTATAGGTAAACGACGCGATTTAGCAGCCTTTGATGATTGTTGGCGCTCGGAGCCATGGAGCTAATATCAGCAAAACGGGTGCATTCGTTAAATGTTCAAGAGCAGCTGCTGTTAAATTGTTACAGGCTGGACTGTCTGCCGGAAAACTGGGTCTGAACGTGCCGGTTGCGGCCATCAATGTTCGGGCCGAAAGGAGAGTGGCAAGACTGGTACAAGACAACAGAAGGGCAACACAGCGCATCAAATTACTGCAGATCATTATCAGGGATCCTCTCAAATGAACTCTGAACGCACTGTTTGCCATATACTGCACAGTATGGAATATGGGAGCCGAAGACCAGTTCGAACACCTTTGCTATCTGCAGTTAACAAGATAAAACGTCTCCAATTGGCACAGGAACACAAGGATTGGACAGTTGAGCATCGGAATAAAGTCATGCGGTCTGATGAACCATGTTTTCAGTTGCATCATGCAAATAACAGAATGAGAATTTGACGGAAACTGCATGAAAGCATGGACCCCACATGCATGAGTACAATCGTTCAAGCTCGTGGTGGCAGTCATGGTTTAAGGCATATTTTCCTGGCATAATATGGATCCTTTAATTTGTGTAGAAAAACGCCTGAATATCAGAACGTACCTAAATATCTTTGCTGATCAAGTTCATGCAATCATGTTGATGGTGTATCGCAATGGAGATGGCTTCTTCCAACGTGACAATGCGACATGCCACGCTACTCGTATTTTGCAGGAATAGTTTCAAGAACAAACAATTTTTGTGCGTTGTTTGTTGCAAAAACATTTTTTGCTACTGAATGTATGCTTTAATCCCTATGTTGATTCGACAATTGAAAATGATAATAAGGCGAGATTGTTGCGATCGCCACGAATGACAACGAACCTGGCTTAGGTGGCCCCCATAATGACCAAATCTCAATCCAATTGAGCATTTGTGGAAGAAAGTTGAAAGAGCCATCAGACAGCTGGTTCCAAAACAACAAATTTCACACAACAGGATAGTGTTATTTATCAGGCAAAGACTGTTATACAGCCTATAAGTAGCAGGGAAAGACATCATCTGCCAAGCACAACATTGCCCGAAAGTCGAAGCTCACTGATAGAGACTGAAGGGGTTTTAAGCGGATTGTGGCCAGAAAGCACAAGAAAACAGCATTCATGGTGTCAGATTCCTCGCATCATCTTTCAACATCCCGTGGAGTAAATGCGAATCGCCGCAGTATTGAAGGCAGAAGGTGGCCCAACGAAGTACTGATGGGGTGGTCATAATAATCTGGCCACTCAATGTATATTCATTCTAAAGTGTCGATATCTGATATGAAAATAATGTTGTTCAGTGCGATAATGAAATATTCACCAACAACTAGACAGTCAGTGACAACATGGAGGTGGATACTAAAATTGCAATTATGAAAGTTAGCTTTATCAATGTAGATGCTACATTAAATTTACAAAATCTTAGCTTTATGAAGAAACATTTTAATTTAAATTTCAAACCCATCGAATCACCTATTACATTGGGTGGCAGTACTATAAATTTGATGCTTGCGTGAAATATTGGTTCTTGTCTGTTGCCATTTCTAATATATTCTTCTTATCATTGACCAGTGATTTGTAAGTTGGGAATGCCATAAAGGTTTGGTTAACAATTTATGATGAATTGCAAGTACAATTTTTGTGTGAACATTTTATATCAGAAATTAACGGATATTTATTTTATTTCATTTTATTTATTTTATTAATTATTATTTATTTTTCATTTTTATTTAATACCTATTATTTATATCAGAAATTAAATTTTTTAAATTGTGTTGCACAAAGTTCTTTCTTATTCGCCTTGTGGACTCAAGACGTATTCTACGATTTAACTAGCGGCCGTGTCCCAACACAGCCCCGTAATTTTTTTTTGCTTCCTCTGGTTCGAGTCCAGGTCGCGGAATTTTTCCTTCCCTTTTCTCTTTGTATTCAAGTTATCACCTACCCGTTGAAACCCATATTGAAGCACGTTTTCAGATACTGCTAGCCCTCTATTGCTTCGTCAAAACTCGTTTAAAACTGGTATAAGTTTATTTCTTGAAAGAGAGGTTAAAGGCACACGAATCTTGAATTCCCGTGATTGACAAAGTTGAAAAGTTTGTATCCGATGGAAAATTGATTTTACAATTACGTCCATATATCTGTGAGAGTTTATAAATGCAAACTCAGTAGAGGTCTTTGGGAAATATTTTTCAAAAGGTCCGCCTTTGCAAATTTTTTGCCATCAAATTCCACAAGCTTCTTTATAGGTTTATCTAAATTTATAAGTTTTTCGTCATTTTCATTTAAGCTTAACTGCTCTGAAAAAATGCAGGAATTAAAAATACAGAAAGTCTTACTTATGTCATTCTTAACACAAATTTGCTTTCTTATCAAATGAGAGTCACACAAGCTTATTCTTGCTCTTAAGAGTAAACCTTTGTTACTCGAAATGACTGAAGCAGGGCGGCGACACGATTAATGCCGATAGATATTGTAACATTAGAGGCGCTCCGCCAGGCCATCGAAAGGCGACGCCCGGGTAAGTTGTCCCATGCCATTGTCTGCTTCACCAAAATAACAAACCTCACGTGACGCTCTCAAAAGCGACCATCTTGCAACTTTTCCACTGAGAAGTCCTTGCCCACCTTCCATGTGGATCTCTCTACTCTGTGACTTTTTCGGGCTTCTGAAAAGGGTTTAAAAAGACGGTGTTTCATCTCCGATCAAGTTTTCCGTACCACGATGAAGGAATGGTTTAAGTCCCTGCCCGCTAGCTTCTTTGTGGAAGGTATACAAAAGCTTGTCGACCATTGGGACTACTGGATGGATATATGTAAGCACAAGTTTGACCACATAGGTAGTCTGTCCTAAGTTTATTTCTATTACCAAACAACTCATTAACAACTTATTACCTTAGTCTACGTTTCAATTGAACAATCCTGTTAACAAGAATGGGCGACTCATCAGAGATTTTATGAGGACAACTCTTTGGTCACATATAACTTTATTTAAATCGAAAGGTTAACAACATTAATAGCATCGTGGTATATTTAAAAAATTTTAATTCGAACTCCAAATGTGCGGAAAAAACGAATATTCCGATTTAATTCGAACCCCAAATTCACCTATGCCCATTGTCCACCTATGCAAGGAACAGTGTATAACAATGAGCATGTCCTAGTTGCTGAGAACGCTGGGGCGCAGGCTTTCCTGTTCTCGAACCCCGCCATGGGTATAGGTGCTTGTGCGTGTGTGCGTGTGTGTGCGTGTGTTTCCCTCGGAATGCGCAAAAGACTTCATTGTGTGAAAATTCGCAAAATGTTGTGTGAAAATTTTCAAAATGTTGATGCGCCCAAAAATCTAACGAACCAACCAATGAATGTGTGTAGATTACGTGATTAAAAAGATAATAGAGGCAGATGCCGCACAAATATAATGCTTGCCATTATTGATTTTATACTAGGATCACTTACAAAGTCATGGCAAATATTTGCTTGCACGGTATTGGTTGGACTTTTTAGACATAATCAAAGTCTTTATTGCATATATCACTATCCTTCGTTCCTAGTAGAGGGCTAAATAAACTCGGACATGTAAGCTTCCCAAGAAAAGACAATTATTTATTAACATTTATACATTAACAATTTATGTCGATGAGATTATTGTTGCTAGGTAGCAGTATACATGAGATAATTAACAATAATAAATTCGCTACATATAAAAGTGTTTGAAAAAGTTTTCAAGATTATAGCGAATATGAAAGCGCAGTTACTAACGCATCTGCTTGACTTTCCTAACTTGATTGGCCGGTCGCTTGCAGATGCGTCTGACGAGGAAATAAATGAGTTCCATCATTTGTAAAAAAGTGAGTGTGGATATACCTAGAAACAGGCCCAAATTTCCGCCTATATCACAAAGAAGCGAAATGAAAGTATACGAAAAATGCTCTTCGATGTTCTCCAGGCGATTGTTCTCAAAGTAAAAAACTGCTTGCGATGATTTTCTGTCCTTGGATGGAAACATCGATTCCACGCTTGCTGTGTAAATGACTTCTTCGCAGAATCTCGGACAACGGCATTCCCGGATATCAAACGATTCATGCAGCTTCATGATCTCTACAACAGCTTCAAATGATTTTGCGCCTTCAGAACACCAAGGAATTCTCTTCACCGCAAATATAGGAGGCCTAATTGTTTAAGAAAAAATATTATTGATTTGTGCTTTTGAATTCATCGAGAAACAAATTAGAAATAAGAAATATGAATATGAATAAAATACATGTATGAATGCAATGCTCGAGAATGCAATTCGCTAACCCAGAATGGACTGACGTATTCGCATACCAATAGATCCATGTTCAGTTAGGTGATGCAAGTAACTAAAATGTGTAACCAAATATTTGTCCATCTTTTTGAAAACCCTGTAGAAAGGGTGTTCAATGAAAAACCGGATTTTTTTTTGTTTTACAGAGGATTTATTGCAAACAATGAAATATTATAATTAAATTTTCACTGTCCAACAAGCCCGCTTCTATATCTGATCCATCGAGATCTAATATTAATTATAGTTAGTATTAGATCTCGATGGTCTGGTCCCACTATCCATGAACTAAAAATGACGCGCACATGATCAAGCTTGTAACAGAAACTGAAACTGTTCTAAGGCCTTTGCATGATTGCTTGTATTTGAAACCTCTAACTAATGGGAAAAAGCACAACAATTTTTAGTAAAAGATAAAAGAAAAAAAAACAACAACAAACAACCCACACGCAGCCAGAGGAGGGGGGGGGGTCGAGGGGGGTCGACGACCAAACCATTATGGAAAAAGGTCCGCCTCCCAAATATGGAAAAAGGCCCGACTTAGTGGAATTTTTGAAAAAAAGTCCGGAATTTTTGAAAATCAACCCCCCCCCCCCCGAGAGCGGGGGGAGGGGGGGCGGGTTGAAGACCCACAGATTATAGGGAAAGAAATATATTTAGTAACTCGCATGTCCAGGATCTGCCTTTGCATATCAATTCTGCATGTTGCGATTGAATGGGAGTATTACAGATTGAAGTTACATGTAGATCCAGGCCTAGCTTGAACATTGAATGAAGTGCTGCAATTAATTTAAGTGCTGTAATTCCACTCTTTGTCGTTGCCAGGGCAATTTTGTCTTCCAATCGAACAGTTGCCATCTCTTATTTCAGCAAAAATGATTTACCGGTTTCGTCAGGACCGTCCAAGAACAGAGCCTCCTTTCTGGCTTCTCATTGCTGCCGCATTTAATATATGATTGTATACAACCGGCTGTTATTCATTTAAGAGCGATATTTGATCCACCATGTCTTGGAATTTTCCCGAAGGTATGCAGTCTCCAGCGATACCAGTGGATTTGAATCTTGCAGCGTTTCAATTATCGCTTCCATGGTATGCTTGCGCGCAAAAAAAAGTGCGTCGTACAACTACGTGTACGTTCCTTGTTAGTTGTGGAAGAGCGATTGCCGAGAGGATAATGTGCTGCAAAGTGACTCTAATGTCTGCCTTTCAATTGTATAACTCTTCATCCATCGAAAATTTTGTTCTTAACGTCCAACATCAAGAGAAAGCACACGGAAAGTAGATTCTAAAGGAGCAAACTATTGCAATTTTCGAACAGAAGGGAAATTTTTAAAAATTCAACAAGGTGAGGAAGAGGGCATGATAGAACAGCGGAGGGCATTGTCGCATGGCAGCAATTAAGATAACAACAGGGACTGAAAAAACCAGCGGAAGTTGACTCCAAGTCGACTCATCCGCTGCAGGGAATTGGCGCTGTTTTTATTTCACTTATTTAGCATTGGAACTGTTACGAGCTTCGCTTCCCATTCTACTTCCATGTTTAGTTCATTCTTATCGGGACGCGTGTATAGTTCAAATCGCTTGACAAGTGCGTAGTTACCGCGGGAAAAGAATTCTTTTAGACGGGCGCGCAGCTACTTATGCACTGTCATCATTGCTCCGGAAATTTGTTCCGCTCAGCTCTCATCACCAGTGACGACAGGTGAAAAGGTTTCATCGTCAACCTTACACGGGAACAGAAGCTCTTGACAAGTATCGACACATCTCTGTTTCAGAGGTCAATGACGTAGGTACCCATCATGAGCGTAGCCAAGAGAGGGAATGGATACCCCCTAAATTAAGTAAATTTGTATTTAAATACTTGACCATTGGTTGAAATAAAATATACATGTGTAATGAGAAACTTTGGAGTTTTTGTATTGGCTTTACTCTGGAAAGAAGGAGCTGATATTTGGTGAACTTTTACCTCATCATTTTTTCACATTTGTAGTTGATTTGCTCCGCCACCCTATGTGGGTATCTTCCCCCTTACATAAATTCTGGCTACGCCCAAATTACCCCATCTCGCACACACTTTTTGGAAATTCAGGTCGTCATGAATGATGGGATGTGCTCATCCAACACTAATGTTCAATAGTAATAATCATCATTCTGACTGTAACGAGACGATTTTCCGGAGTGACTACAATGCTGTCGTCCGCCTAGCTGACGAAAAGAACAGACCTGGGCCAACGCCTCCTATAAAGAAAGCCTCGGTACTGAAACGTCATACATTGTTACATCATCATTAGTCGTCCTTTGTTAATTGTATTTCTAGCAATAATAAGCCCTAAATTTAGACGACTTATGATGATGTAACAATGTATGACATTTCAGTCTCGAGGCTTTCTTTATAGACACCGCAACTTAAAGTAGCGCCACTATAGTGGTCAAAAAATAGAAACTGTGTTTAGGGATCCCACCTTAACACCCGCTTAAGAGAAGCGCCGCTCTTGTGTTTAAAAATAGAAACCAACTTTAGGGATCGCGCAGTTTATCTTTGGAAAGCGACGAAAAAAAAATTTCGTGATACATCCTGTTTTATTGCTGGTACGCAACGAAAACGAGTTTTATTGTTACTTTCTGTTTTATTGCTGATCGGTCCTACGTGGGTTTAACGTTGTAAAATCCTAAACATGTCGAATTTCGCGATGCTAGCGCCAGAAAAGCTTACTGATAAGTTCCGCTAAGGATAGGACTCAAAAGTCATCTGACCATAGTATTCTGAGCACGACCTACTGGATACTGAACAACAATCCAACCTTTGTCTCCATCTCGGATTTTAACAATCAGTATTTATTCGTTTGTTGGACACAATGTCCATTCATACACATGGCACCATACTTAATTCTCATACCACGATGAATCTCCATAAAATTTTAACCCGCCACTAATTAAAAAGCTCATACCACTTTCCTGCTCTTGCTTCGTCCACTATTACAAGGCACCGTCCTAATTCAAACTGTTTCCACAATTCATATGCTTGCCACAAGTGTGCCAATGCTGCAAGAGGTCACCGCCTCCGCATAGCCAACACAAACATATCGATCGTATACGAGATTTTTAATACTCTTCCGGTTTCCCACTGAACGCACCTTGTATACAGTTGCCTTGCTCCACGTCTAGCTTATGGGTGCAATTATACCGCGTTTGCACTTAAGAACGACCGCGCAATGGGCTCTGTGATTGGTTGATTTAATTTCGGGCACCAGTCTGTTCTTTTATCTTCTATCCTGATTGCTGCCTCCTGCCCCAAATACAAATCTTCTGTCCCTCCAATCCACTCCTTTGTCTGTTAAAATTTTCATCAGTTTCTTCCACCGCACACAATCAAAAGCTTTCTCCAAATCCACAAAACACAAACTCAGGCCTTTGCCCCTCTCCAAGTATCTTTCTCCACTCGTTCGAATGACACCAATGGCATCTCTTGTTCACATCCCTTTTCTAAAACCAAGCTGCTCTTCAGGTACATTTTCTTCCATGATTTTAATTTAGCCTTCTATTTAAAACCCTCAGCAAAATCTTCGCTGCATGTGCTATCAGACTGATGGTTCGATGTTCTTCACACTTTCCTGTTCTTTCTTCTTTGCCAGTGGTACCATTTCTATTTTCAGAAAATCCTTTGGCCATTCCCCATTCCGGCATATTTCATTGCATAAGGATGTCATCTGCTTCATTACACCTTCATGCAAAAATCTGAGAAGCTCCACTGGTATGCCATCTATACCAGCTGTCTTTCCATTCTTCATGTCTTTCATGGCTGCACAAATTTCCTCCATCAATATATCTCCCCCAATGTTATTACTATCTACCAACTCTTCTCTTTCCATTTCTAGGTCAAGAGGTTTATCTTTGGCCTTGTAAAGTTCTTCCATATATTCTTTCCAACTATTCATTATTGCTTTGTCTTCCTTTAGCAGATTTCCTTGTTTGTCCTCTATCTCTCGGCTACATCCAGCTCTTGATCTTCCATCCCATATAATATTCGTTATTCTTCTACAGGGTGGTGCAAATAAAAGTAGCCTCGCACGAACTGCAGAAAAACCAACCTAACGCCGTAAGCAATGATTGGGCTGTCCCATTATTAGCACAGCAGGTTAATAGCGAGAGACGCACCGTTATGAATTTTTTTTATGACCATTGCACAGTTTTAGAGCAAATAAAGTGACAAGTTTGGTAAATATTTCTTGGAACTTTGGAATACATTTGGTTTTAACATTTATTTATTTGTTTATTTGTTTATTTTTAATGGGGCTTTATTTTTTATTATTTTGTTTTATTTTATTTTCTGTTTGTCTTCTGCAACAACAAACCAAGGTTGAAGTGATTACAGGAGATGCTGAAAGTGACCACCATTTTCCTCTTGACACTTTTGAGCTCTGTTCAATAAGTTGCTAAATACAGAAAGCAGTTGAGACTGCGAGATAGCCTCAATCTCAGAAACAGTGTTTTGCTTCAGTTCTTCAAGTGTGCGAGGATTGTTCCGATAAACTTTGAATTTTAGAGCACCCCACAAAAATAAATCACAAATTGAGAGGTCTGGTGATCTTGGAGGCGAGCTTGGAGCAACTCCGTCCTGAGCTCTGCTAACAACTCTCTCAGGTTCAAACCTTCATGAATGCGGTCCAGTGTACGACTTGCAGTATGGGCTGTTGCTCCATCTTGTTGAAAGTAGCCGTACGTTAGTTCCTCCTCAGTCAACTGATTGACGAATGGGTTAAAGATGTTTGCTATGTAACGTGCTGCGTTCACCGTTCCATGGAAGAAGATTGGACCAAGAATGCGTCGAGTAGAGACTGCACACCATACGCCAACTTTCTGGTCGTGCAAAGGAGTTTGATGATATTCGTGAGGATTAGTGGTCGACCAGTGCCGGGTGTTCTGCGAGTTGACATAGCCACAGAGATGGAACCAGGCTTCATCAGAAATGAAAAACAGCTGCATGTCCAGTCCATTCATTGTGATTTCTTGAAATAGCCAGTTACAAAACTAAAGACGTGGAGGGCAATCCGCTGGTTTCAGTTCATGGATCACGGATACTTTGTATGGTCGCATCTTCAAATCGTCGTGCAGAATGCGTCCACACGATCTTCTTGAAATTTCGGTCTGCTGAGACAAACGGCGCGTTGATTTACTTGGACTCTGTAGAATCATCGTTTGGAGATTTTGGACATTTTGTGGATTTCTTAGTCATTTTGGAGTGGTTCTACGCTTGTTTAAAACAGAACCAGTGTCCCGCCACTTTTTTATTAAAAGTTGCATCGCACGTTTTGTTGGAATTTTCTCATCTTCAAAGTTTTGAGCAAAGAAATCACTACACTGCTTCCAGGAGTTCGTTTTTGCATAATTCTCAACCATGAAGATTCTCTGCTGCACCGGAAGCCCCACTTTTTCAGCTAAGAATCGTTCAAATGATGCGCTTCTCGGTATATACCTGCAACGCTGATAATGGGACAGCCCAATCATTGCTTACGGCGTTAGGTTGGTTTCTCTGCAATTCACGCGAGGCTACTTTTATTTGTACCACTCTGTATATACCAGATCACGTCGTCCTATCATGTCCAATTTTTCGATTTCCTTACATTCATCTTCAAGCCATTTCTTTCTGGCCCTGTTTGTTTCTATCCGGAGATCTGTGTTCAATTTTCTGTATTTCCTTTTTCCCATATCTGTGTTTTGATTTTTAAAACTGCTTCGTTCTTCTATTTTGTCTATCATTTCTTGCGTTATCCAGGGCTTCTTACCTCTCCTACCTTTCTTGTAACCTACCATTTCTTCAAAGACCTTTTTAATTCCCGATTTAATTTTATTCCACTTCTCTTCAACTCCGTCTCTATTTGCTGCTCTAGGTATTTCAATTTCCAGCTCTAACGTTTGTTTAATCTCTCTCCTGTTCAGATCTTTTAACGTTTCCAAATTCCAATTCCTAATGATTGGTGTCCTTTTGATTTTCTTCAGATGTATTTTCAGTTCTGCCATCACCAACACATGATCACTGCATATATCTGCGCCATGTAGCCCGCATGCTGTTTTCACTCCGTTTCGAAATCTCTCTTCTACCAAAAAAAAAAAATCAATTTGTTTTCTATATCCATCTCCAGGTACTTTCCAAGTATACAACCTTCTCTTATGATTTTTGAACCATGTGTTTGTAATGATCATCTTCTTTTCTTTACAAAACTCAATTAGCCTTTCACCTCTTTTGGTTTTCTTCCCAATTACATATTTGCCCACCATTCCTCCAACCTTCTCTTCTCCCACACGAGCGTTCCAGTCCACCATGACAATGTTACAGCATCCCTTTCCTTCTACTTCTAAAATGTTTTCGATCCTGCTGTACATTTCCTCTACTTCTTCATCATCATAGTCGCAGGTTGGCATATACACTACTGTTTATAAAAATCGCAACACCCTGATGGAATAGCCCAATCTGCATTAAATTTGGAGCATTTGCATATCATGGGTCAGAAAAGAAACCATTAGATTTTCAGGTCAATACAATGCGTTTTATTGTCACATTAGTATCGGGTGAAACCACCGTGGGATGCAATTACAGCCTCTAAACGTCGTGGCATTGAGTCAAACAAGCTCTGAATAAGGGCCTGGGGAATGTCCTGCCATGCTCTGTCTACACGGGTATACAGTTCATCCACAGTTGCTGCTGCAGGAGTCTGACGAGCCAATCGATGAGCAACCCTGTCCCACACATGTTCGATTGGGGACATATCGGGTGAACGAGCAGGCCAGGGGAACAAGGGCGTCTGATGTGCTTGGAAAAAGGCGAGGACATTTCTGGCCACATGCGGTCGGGCATTGTCCTGTTGGAATACAGCGCCTGGAAGGTTCTGCAGGAAGGGGATGACCTCGGGTTGCACAACTTCCCTGATGTACCGGTCACTGTTCAGATTGCCATCGATTCTGATCAGACGGGAACGGCCATGGTAACTGATTGCACCCCACACCATAAAAATGAATACACTTTTCCACAAGTAGTTTCGTATGGATGAACGACGTATGTACATTTCGTTGGTCAAGCCAACTTTTCCTTGTTTGTCTTCAGTCAGACGGAATAAACTCCTTGTGGAAAGTGTATTCATTTTTATGTGTTTAGTGTAAGTGACATCTATGTAATTTTATTTTTTACTTTTACGTAAGGGTTGCACTTAACGGAAACAACGTTCCAAATACGTTTTGCATTTTGTGTTCGAAATATTTTTGTCAGGGGTTTATATATTCTAAAAAAATACGGTTTATCAACCATTAGTAAAAATTTATTACATTTTTGATCCCAATAGTCAACTAAAATTTTACTGAGTATTCAAGTTGTACTGTTTTAAGAAATTTGGTAATAATTAATTGAAATTATTGATGAAAATAGGAAAAAAAAATTCCACAGCCTGGACCATTATAATCTCGTGCTGAAAATGTTTTTTCTGAAGATATGGGTAAACGACGTGATATAACAGTCTTTGAATGTTGGATGATTGTTGCGCTCGGAGGAAAGGAGAGAATATTTAATCGCGCTAACCAACTGAGCCACTGAACATGGAAGCATTACGCTAATGAATGTAACTCCATTAGAAAAGATAGTCCCGACTTGCGAACTTGATAACTGCTCTACTAGTTCAAAGGACATGTAGATAACGTAATGCTTCCGTGTCCACAGTGGCTCAATTGGTTATGGCGTCAGCGCGATTAGCTGAAGCTTCCTGGTTCGAGTCCAGACTGTGGAATTTTCTTTCTTATTTTCTTCAATAATTTAAAAAAACTGAAGTATTGTTTGCAATAAATCCTCATAAACCATTCTTGAGCTATCTTTTAATTAAAATACCGTACTGCTAAATGTAGCTCCGCGTTGAGAAGTACTGGCATAGATATAAGGTGAGGCACCAATATTAGCATGGATTATCTTGAATAACTTATGAACTTCATACCCACATTTTAGAGTCTTCATGAAAAATTCTTCGTGACATCGCATATTGCATCTATTGACGATATGTTCATTGCCACAACGGAGCTGTTTTCGATCTACAAATTTATACTAAAAAATTCATCACGTACTAAATAACCTATTATGAGAAAAGTAATATAACACACATGCTGCTCATCATGTACACTGTCATATCAACGAATTATGACCAGCACCCCTTCAAGGCACACGCATGGTAAGCCCCAACAACGAATACACATTGCAAAATTTGCATAACAGGCTGAGAAAGCTTTAAAGCTGGTGCATCATTCGATAGGTGCACGAGGTTCAAGATGGGTAAACGTCCGGATTTAACGGACATCCAAAAAGGGATGATAATAGGCTATCGCAGCAAGGGTGGCACCGTCTCCGAAACGGCGCGATTTGTGAACTGTTCATGGTCCGCTGTAGTGAAGGTGTACAAAGAGTGGACAGCAGGGACAGAAATCGCGTCCCAACGCCATCACTGTAAAGGGTCACGAGCCATCGACTAACGGGGTGAGCGGCGCCTACGACGACTCGTAAAAGGTGACAGGAGAGCCACAGTCCATCAACTGACCACCAGAATTCAACAGTGGTGCCAACAGACGTGTATCCGACATTAACGTTGAACGCACCCTGCTACGGATGGGCCTGAACAGTCGACGCATGGCTGCTGCAGCCATGTTGACCAGAGGTCATCGTCAACGACGCCTAGACTTTGCACGTGAGCACCGCCACTGGACCACAGACGAGTGGTCTGAGGTCACCTGCTTAGACGAGTCAAGGTTTTTGCTCCATAAGATTGATGGGCGATGGCGAGTGCATCGTGAACGCCATGAAAAGAGACTGCAGGAGGCTATTGTGCGCCGGAAACAGGCTGGTAGGGGTAGTGTGTAAGTGTGGGGGATCTTCTGTTAGGAGCAGATAGGTCCACTGATTCGTCTAGAGAGCAATTTGAATGCCTGTGGCTATCTGTCAATCGTAGGGACCAGGTGCACTCATACATCCTCACGATGTTTCCCCAATGTGATAGTGTGTTCCAGCAGGACAATGCACCCTGCCACAAGGCACGTCTCCTTCTGGGTTGGTTCGAGGAACACTCTACTGACTTTCGAGTGCTCCCTTGGCTCGCTAATTCCCCGGACATCAATCCAATCAAACATCTGTGGGAGCACCTTGATCGCCATGTACGGCGGCTGGACCCTCCACCTATGACTCTCGAAGCTCTGTGGACAGCGCTTCAAGCGGAATGGACTGCCATACCATCGGAGATATACCGTGCACTTCTTGCGTCCATGCGACGACGCCTAGCAGCAGTTATAGCGGCGAAGGGTGGCTACTCCCATTACTAAGCGGGTGGTTATAATTCAGTGATATGACCGTGTAAATTGCTCAAATACAGAGTGATCCAAAAGTCGCCCACAACCAATTAATAATAAAAACCATTAATACTATTAAAAACTATTTAATACTATTTGACATAATATTTACACAACACATGTCTAGTTTTACAAAATATGCTCAAAATAAAAAAAGTTTCAAAGTAGCCAATGAGACTTTTCAACTATTAGACTATTTATAGACAATCAAATTTGGATGTGCGCGACTTTTGGATCACCCTGTATATACATATACATATATAAATTGCTCGAGAGTTATACACGTCAGAAATAAAAAATTTCATATAATTATCTCTCGTAAAATATCAGCATGCAAAATCCTTCTTAGTGAAGAAATTTCAATGACGAGCAAAATTTTTTTATTTTATTGTTTTGTAACATTATACAGAATTTGAATTAAAATGTAAGTTGGTTGCTTTCTGCAGGTGATACAGAACGGAAATATGGTGATTTTTCTACACTGAATAAGGTACGAGGCGCGTTTGTTAAATAAGTACCGTTCTGAAATTTAAAAAAAACAACCACAAGGACAATTTTTAACGCCTTAATTTTTACAGGGTCGGGACACATTAATATGACCACCTCTCCTCGAACATGTTGGAACGTCCAATAGTATGCAGATGAAAAATCAATGCATATCAGCAGACGTGTAGTAGCATCCGTTAACACAGCAATTGTCGCCGTCATGGGCAGAGTAAGTAACCTGTCGGACTTCCAAAAGGGGATGATCATTGGCTATCGGGCCAAGAGGGGCAGCATTTCAGAAACGGCCACCTTTGTGAACTGCTCTAGGGCTGCCATTGTGAATGTGTACCGCGACTGGACGAACCAGACAGTTTCGAGCAACCGAAGAGGTAACTGTGGGACCCCACGGGCCATCGATCCTAGAGGCGAGCGTCGGTTACGACGCCTGGCCAAGACCAATCGGCGTGCCACTGTTGAGCAACTGACACAGCAAGTGAACAATGGGGCCACTAGGCGTGTCAGCACCAAGACAGTGCAACGATCCCTCTTGAGGTTGGGGCTCCGGAGCAGGCGTATGGTAACAGCACCCATGTTGACGCCTGTGCATCGCCGAAAACGCCTCCAATTCGCAATGGACTATCGCCATTGGACCTCGGCCGAGTGGCAAAGGGTTGCTTTCTCTGACGAGTCGCGGTTTCTGGTGAACAGAGGGGAACGGACGATGGAAAATTCGCCGGGAAGCATCTGAGAAAAGGCATCCCGACACCATCGTTGGCAGACGACAGGCTGGTGGGGGAGGTGTGACTGTTGGGGGATGTTTTCGTGGTATGATCTGAGTCCACTGATACCGCTGGAGGGTACACTGAATGCTGTTTGTTACCTGACGTCGTCGCAGACCAGGCACACCCATTCATATCGACAGTGTTTTCTCAGGGTGATAGCACCTTTCAACAGGACAATACTCCCTGCCATACTGCCAAAATTGTCCACGACTGGTTCGAGGAGCATGAGGATGAATTCAAGCTACTCCCATGGCCACCAAACTCCCCGGACTTCAACCCCATTGAACATTTGTGGGACCATCTCGATCGCCATGTCCGCAAGCTGGACCCTCCACCACGCACGGTGATGGAATTACGGGATGCACTGATCGCCGAATGGTCCCAGATACCTCAACCACCTTCCGAGGACTTATTGACTCTCTGCCACGTCGACTAGCTGCTGTGCTTGCCGCCAAAGGTGGATATTCCGGATACTAGCAGGTGGTCATATTAATGTGTCCCGTTCCTGTATAAAAAAGCCTGGAACTTAATCTACTTTCCAACATAATCTCCGCTTATAATAAAGCACTTATTATATCGCACAACCAGCTTCTGAATTCCATCCTCATAGAAATCGCCCGCCTGATTTGCTACCACTCCAACACGTAATTGCACAAAACCATCGTTTAGCCGCTGCTTTGACTTTCATCGAGAGGTACAGTGTCGAAGAGGATAAGTTTCTAAGCCAAATTGTCCCTGGTGACGAACCATGGGTTGCTCACGATATACCGGAATCAAAGCAACAGCCATGAAATGGCGGCATTCAACATCGCCCAAAGATAGGCAGGGTGATTTGCTTGTGGATTTTTTTGGCTGTGCAGTTAGCAAATCAGACGGCCTGTTTCTATAAGGATGGAATTTAAAAGCTAGTCCTACGATAATGCAGATGGAAATTATGTTGAAAAGCAGATTCAAGTCCAGGCTTTCATATAAAAATGAAAGTGTTAAAAAATTGTCCTTGATTTTTTAATATCAAAACGGTACATACTTAAAAAAGCACGCCTTCTATATATGTTTTTATATTCATTTGTTACTGTTCTCTTTTATTTCGCACATGTAGTTGAAATATTTAAACAATCTTATATAAATCTACAGCAGACTGTGAAACTTATAATACCATGAAGGGTAAATTGGTTTAGATTGCAAATTCCAGAGAGGAACACGCAAATTATTTGACATACAGGGTGTCTCAAAAATGGAGGTACAAACTTTAAGAGGAGGTAGTGAACATCAAAAGGATTGAGAACATAGGAACTTATGACCGGAAACGTCCCATTTGCATCACAATTTGTGCGAATGTGGGTCAGTAAGAGGTAACAGGCATAGTGAGGGCGGCCACGAGTAACTCGTACGCCTGCCATGGAACAAAATGTGTTGGATATCACAGAGAGGAATCCAAGTACCATCGCCGTAAGAGGCTCTCAGGCTAGTGTACAACGTGTTTAGAATATAAACTTCGAACATCTCCTGCAACAGTCTGAAATGGAAGCATCTACTACGCCATTTGTAATATTTATATGCAATATTTTTTCCGGTAATCTTTATCTTGTGTCCTTCATGTTCTTGTACCTCTGCTATCACTTTCTCGTGACCTTTCTGGTCAAGGGTTCCTATTCCGCAATTCTCAATTCTTTTGATGTCCTCTGGCCCCCCCCCCCCGGGGGGGGTGGGGGGGGGGGTGGGAGACACCCTGTATACAAAGATGGTAAAAATACCACTTTCTGAATATTCTTTTATATTATAGTATAAGAAAAGGCCTCAAAGGGGGATGTTTAAATCAGTAACTGTCCAAAAATCGGTCAGTTTGGTATATTTAGTATGACCGGCTGGCCATGCCTTGTCATCAAATGAAATTGAACTACGTACATCTCACATACTGTATACATTGAACTTCGCAGAATTCGAATTAGGTAAAGTTAGAGGTAAATTGCCACTCGTGGCTTTATGGCAGAACAAACAGTTAAGGAACTAGAATAGCATTAATAGACATTTACCGTATTAAAGTACAGTCGAATCTCGTTAATACGTACTCGCTTAATACGTGTTCCCCTTGATCCCGTCCACGTGAAAGCTAGTTCTAGGTAAATACAACCTTTTTATATGTTTTGTTTGTCTCAAAATCCGAATAATAGCCTTCATATTTTCTGTTTCAAAAATTAAGAAATTCATTCTAAGAATGTTAAATTTTTTGTGATGTTTATTTTACAATTTTTATTAATCACGCGAATTGATTTCACTGGACATAAACAACGAAGCACGTGTTATTCCAACCGCGAATTCTAACAATCATATGCAACCAATAATAGTGTTCTTTTCCAAAAATGAATAAATAAATACTGTATCACCTCTGAAGGTTATCACTTTGAATACCTTGTCTATTAAATTTCTTTTCCACGTTTTTTTCAAAAACAATTTTTGTAGCGCTATCTGCAACGACTCAAAAGTTACTGAAGGTAAACGTTGTAGGTTAACTAAAAATCACCCTGTAATTAAAAATGCGTGAAGATTATACAGTAATAAGCACTAGTCTCAAGCTTACTTCGTAACACAACGCTTTTTTGGGTTTTAAGCGAATCGTATTCCATTCCCAGATAATACCTGTTTTATGCTCGGTCTCACGAAAAATGTATTAACGGGACTCGATTGTAGCAGCGGAGCACAGTCACGAATCATTTTCGTGCGCGATAACTGTACGAAGAGTATTCTTTTGCCGCCCATCGCTGATTTCTTCTTTGGCTAAGATCTAGCTCACTACAAGGTTGTGTATTGATTGAAAGAGATTGGACAATTTAATGTGTAGCATCCTTCTTCGCGGCAAATAGAATCTGGAGGCATTCTGCAGAAGCAGATAATATCGATCCTTCGTAGGGATTTCTGTCGCATTCAATTCACGATCGCTTTATATTATACACAATCTAGTTTAGTAGTCTGAAGTGGTAATCTTCCTTCAGACAGTTCTCGATTCCATCTTTATAAGGGGCAATGTTCTGCATTTGTTGCAGACTATCCATATTCAAAAAAGCTTTCCTGGCCTGAATGTTTGCCTTTTTTTATCTTGATTGAACTTGATAGAGATATTTCACGACGATTGGCCGTTAGGTTGCTCTACCAGTCACCACTAAGATTTAGACAGGGTAAGAAGCAACATAACAATACATTTCCCTTTCGTAGAAACCTCTTTCTTTAACACCACCCGTACAGAAGCCGTTATCGTGGCTCACGAGAGAGTAAGCGTTATGTCCAAAACCATAAGTTTAGCTCTATACATCTACAGATGTGTCTCTCGAAGCTTAATAAACGATGTCATAAATTACATTTGAATAGCTCACGTCTTTCTTAGTGTTGCAATTTTCACAAGCAGTAATCTGTTAAAAATTACAGGATGAAAATAACACACCGTAAACCGTGGACATCATGCTCCAGGGGTAACTTTGCCCACCATTTTTACGCACAAAAGACCATAAAAATCGTTTCATTTTCCAAATTCGGCAGATGAGGCAAGTGTTTCGGCGAACGATATTGTGTAAAATGGAATGATTTTCCATGGCTTTTGTACGTAAACATGGTGGGTAAAGTGACCCCGGTTTACGGTACTATCGAAAGATGCTTTAAATCTGTATACAGAAAGAGTGTTATTGTATTTTCTCGTTTTATTTGCATTGCATTCTATAACTGGCTGTACTAAAGTTTCTGTTTTGTTCTCCATGTTATACAAGAGATTGGTTGATAAATTTTCTTTTGTCTGTATATTTTAAAATTCCTGGTTGCGTTGTAGATAAAATATTAATAATTGAAAATCAATATATTTCCGTAATTTCTCATATTATAAAAAATTAATATGCAAAATATTTCTTTAAAAATTAGAATTTCATTATGTAAAATTAAGCGGCTTGTTGTATGAGGGACAGCCAAATGAAAACGATCGGGGAGGAATTGCAGACAAAGGAAAAGGCGTACTTGTCAGTAATCCCCGCCACTGGGAGACACTTCTCCCACTGCGTCACAAGTCGCTGGACAAAAATGGCGTAAAAAGTCCGTCCACTGGGGAGTGAAGCCAATCTTCTGCGTCCGACTCAACGCACCGCCCTTAAGCTCCTTTGCATTGGGCCAATAAGATGAAAATCGCATGGGAAGAGATCGGAACTGTAGGGTGGATATTCTAAGACTTTCCATTTGAAGCGTGACAGGGAATTCAAAGTTTTCTTCGCGAAGTGCATTGCCATGGAGTAAGATGATCCCGCGTGAAGCCCGGCCGTTTGACTTAGAAACGCCGTCGTAGGGAAAACGGAATTAATGGTATGGCCGTGGATGGCGAAAACGTTCAGAACTGTGCCTCGGTGGTCGACTTTGCCTGTAATTAACTGCGTGCGGAATTAATTGCATACTGGATCGAGAGGTTCCCATCGTAATGGTGACACTGCGACTCATCATCCATTAGAATACTCTACAGAAATCCATCGCCCTCTTTATGTTAACGGTCGAGATATTTTTTGCGCTAGCCGTAACCACTCGGATCTCTGCTCGTGCGTGGGCTCCGAGAGTTTTCATTTGCTTGATCCTCGTATTTACTTTCTGTATCAATAAAGAAGATTATTAATTCGAATGTTTTACCTGTTTAGCCGTAATTGCAAATGTAGTTAAGAAGCTGTAATCGATTTTCCTTCCATATGTTATTAATTCGTAACGAGGATCCAATATATTTAGATGAGGAAATAACTATTTCAAATTTTGTAGTTATAAGTGAAAAAAAGAGAAAATTTATTAAAATTTTAAGTTGGGACTGAATTAACAACCAGATGACCTGTAAATATAAGACCTCAATTATATTAATAACAAAAATGACAGTTAAAATTCAGCAAAATAATCCAAAACTCAATCTGAATAAAACTATGAGGGACGTCCAATAAAATTATGAGGGACTGATTTAATTTCTAGACATCTACAAGAAGTAAATTGATAGGTTACTTCCTGGAGGCCACACTTTACGCATCTCGCTACGAGGTTCCTTATTCCGGGAGTGTAAAATTCTGTTGACTGCTTCCTGAATTACTTAAGTTATCAGCGTAAAATTTTGTTCTTCGAAATGCTCCTTCAGAGGGCCAAAGAGATGAAAATCACTCGAAGACCAATCAGAATTATAGGGAGGATATGGCAGTACGTCCCAGAATCTCGCGTTGTCTTTATTGGAGAATCAAACCTTTACAAGACAATCCTTGTTAAAGGTTGGTTGGTTGGTTTATTAGAATTTTTGGCGTCGACTACTAAGGTCATTTTGCACCTTTTACACACGTTTCATTTGTACGCAGCCCGGAACAAAGACAAACATCCATGCCCATGGCGGGATTCGAAGCCACGACCAGGTGGACTCGAGAACAAGAAAGCCTACGCCCTAGCCCTCTCGACCATCTGGCCGGCTCTTATGAAAGACCTTCCGAATTTTATTGGAAAGTAGCGTGGAGTAATATGAACAAGAAAAATTGTTACTTTTCAGCCGACAAGCAAATTATGTTCCGGCCTTCAGGAAGATGACCTTCGCTGAATTCACGACATTCAGGAAAGTGGACATCAAACACTAATGCTATCTGTTCTCCAAACGCACCTGACAATTGACGAGGAATTTTAGAGGGTGTTAAAATTTCATAACTACACAGAAGTTACTGGTTGGATGCCATCCTGAATAAACCGCGCGGAAAAACAGCCAGTATTTGCAACTTCCATCACCATATCCAGACATACACAGTTTACTTTGGAATAGTGTCAAGGATTTTTTTTATGAAAGAACAGAGCGGGAAGAGGCGGTGAATAATTAAAGTAAATTTAATCAAATATAATGATTAAGATACACAAGGGCGGCTGCTTGCCGAACATATAATGTCAATAAATGAAGTTGAGTTCGTGACTATTGGTCTAAGTTGATTGCAGCAGACATTGGGGAATAAGTGGTTCGACTCCTCGAAGTTCCCTATACATCGGGGACAAGAAAGGTGACGACTTGGAAGTAACGTCGGTGAAGTAGGTCGATGCAACAACGATGCTGACAACTTGGGCAGGAACTGGGTCGCGTTGGCTACCGCAAACTCAGACAGCGGCAACCACTCAGGGTAAGTCGACCGTGGAGGAGTGACTGTATAAAATATAACAATGGATTAAATAAATGGCGAGACAGGTAAGAATTTCTATCAAACGAAATTACAACACTATAGCCTACGAATCTTAAGTGGATACCGTTATTACCAGAGGAAGTTGCTCCTAAGTCCAAGCGCGGACAATCGCGTGGGCGCCCAACGCTAATGCGGCTAAATTAGGAATGGGGAGAATCGCTTCCAATGTATTTAAGCTCCACGGGAGAAAATCGTGTTCGGTTTGGGGGCGTAGTGTAACGTCTGGGTCGTGGCTCAACGGAGTAGGCACGGCGTGCGTCGGGGAGCGCACATCCTCATCCCTGACGGCTATGTGGTCCGATGGGTCTACAAGGGCCTCTCCTTTATCGCCCAAATAGTCAGACGTCTCAAGGGCGGATGATGATCGTGTTGTTTGGGTGTAGGGCTTGAGATAGGTGGACGTCGAACATCTAGCTTCAGACTTGGCTTGGGAAGCGCTGTCCTGCTTCAACCTCGGGACACCTCGACGGCTATCATCCGATTTGGCGGGCGGGCGAGGCGACCTTCTTCTGGGATGGAATACCTCCTCGTGCGGCGTACGAAATCGGTTACTCCGGCATCTGGGGCGGGCTGTCGGCTGCTGCCTTCTCGTTCTCTCGCTCTCGAAGGGAGATGCTGAATTACGCAACTGGACCTTCTTTCACCCTCGGCTCGGCTGGGGAACTATCCTTCACGGGGCACTTATGGCTACGAATAGATATATTATTAATGGACTCAGAAATTCTATGTTTCTTACGTCTGCCAGGCCTCAGTCTATAGTCCCCGTCCTTCGTCCAGATCCGTGTCCATGGGTTAGGCTTCTTCTTTGTCCTGCCGGTCTTCCGTCCACTGTTGGAGCTGAGGCTGATGGTGTTGCCTCTGCGAACGCCTAATCAAAAGGTCTTATAATCTAGGCGTCCAGGCGGACATGCTGTAAGTGGCAAGCAGCCCATACGGGTCTGCGCAACTTATCCAAACGCCTCAAAAACGAGGCCCGTTCACCGCTGACGAGGTATCAGAGAGCCATCGGAATAGTAAAAAGGAATGTCTGGTCTCCTCCGATGACCTCACATAAACGCTTCGATGTTGTGTAGCGTTTCTTGAACGTAAACGAACCTAGCCATGACCATTCGAGGAGGAGAAATGATCGGAGCTGGGTGGCCACTTTCTTCCATACGATCAAGCATGATAGGTTAGGTTAGGTTAGGTCGACCTAACCTAACCTAATAACCTAACCTAACCTAACCTAACCTAACCTCGATCGACTCCAACGGGCCAGCCAAAGTTCTTTATTTATGAAGGCAATCGCAATGGCTAGGTCCGGTTTAAATACCTCGCCAGTGGAATCGTTTAAGAGGAAGCGCACAGACTGATAAGAGAATTGTACCAGCCCATAATGCTGCCTCAAACGATCCCAGATCGACTTAGCAAACGGGCACTCGTAAAAGATATGACTAATGGTCTCGGCTACGCCGCACATGGAGCATCCAGCAGACCTGACCACCTTCCACTGAAACAGGCGTTGAAGAGAGTAGAACCGTGATGCAGCAGCCGCCATTGGTAATTAAACAATGTTTTCTCAAAGGCAAAGGATTTTAAAAGCTTCATGACTACTACCCACGGGCGAACGGGAAGAAGTCGAACGATGTCCGTCGATTCACCAGGGTCAGTCTGCTGAAAGAACCATGCAAGCCGACGCATTCCCCATTGCTGAGGATCCATACGGCGTAGCTTCGGTAAAACTAATACAAAGTCCAGGTTGAAGGCTTTGTAAATGTCTGGTTGGTGTTGAAACATCACTACTGGCAACAAGGGAGATAACGGAAGCCTATTCACCTTGAAGAAAACCCTTAGATGTAAGAAAAAGAAGTTCACCCATAAAGGGGGAAGGCTAAGGAATACCCGAATCAAGGCAGCCAACCTGGCCGCAATGAGGTACCGTTTAATAACGGGTAAACCCAACCCCCCTCTTTCCAAGGGAATAAAGAGGAACGCTGCTCTCAATGGATGACGTTGCTGAGCAGTCGTCCCCCAAACACAGTTCTCCATTGCCCCACGGAGTCTCTTGAGTGGATTATACGAAGGTAAGGTGAATAGGCACTTGGATGTCAGAACTGGAAGCACATGAGTCTTAATGTATCTCACCTTGACAAACATTGATGTTGAAAACCGGAAGTTTTGGTCAAGGCGAGAAATGCACTTTTCAACCACTTGTTGCCAGTGTATAAGATCCATATTCGGTTTGAAGGAGAACACGTAGCCCAGCACTGTAATTCGGTCACACCATCATATTGGGAAATTATTAAGATAATCTCTGGTCCAATTCCCAATGGCAATTCCTTTAGACTTGACGAGGTTGATGGTGCTCCCCGTCGAAGTACTAAAGCGATTAAATGTTTCTTTGTAGATGCTCAAGAATATGCGTCTGACTCAAAAAGCACCACGTCATCCGCATAGGCTAACGACTTGATGCTTATCGATGCAGCTGGAAGATTGTATCCTCGAACATCTTGGTGGCGATTTAGATATTGTAATAATGGCTCCAAGTAAAAGATGTATAACAAGGGGGAGAGGGGACACCCTTGCCTAACACCTTTAAGCAGGCTGAAGGTGGTAGATATGGAACCATTAATCGCCACGCATGATGTGGCCGAAATATACAGTTCGGAAATACTCATGGCAAAAGTCCGAAGACGAAGGTGTCGAAAAATGTCAAAAAGGAAGGCCTTTTTGGTTCACTTTGTCGAAGGCCTTTTCTTGATCAAGGCTTAATATAGCAAGGGTTTGATGACAAGCACATGCCTCTTCCATCACACACCGAATCATAACTAGATTGCCGGACATCCTGCGTGATGGAATTGAGCAATACATTTTCAGTCTTTGTTGCAATACTCCAGTGAAGACCTTATAGTCCGTGATGAGAAGGGTTATTGGCCTCCACTGGGTAACAAGTTCTGGATTCGGCACTTTTGGGAGAAGAATGATTTTCCCTTGGTGAAATCTGGTGTGATGGAAGACGGGTCATTGATGATCGAATTAAATACTTGTATCAAGAAAGGCCCAAGAAGATTCCATGTCGCATTGTAAAATGAGTATGGAATGCCATCCATACCCGGGCTGGACTGATGGCGGCCGTCCGCTGACAGAACTTCTTGACTTCGTCTTCGGAAAAGGGACGAGAGATAGACAGGTCAGCATCCTCAGAAAAAGGTCTTAGCGCCTCAATCCACTGCTTCGTTTCGTCTGACGGAATGATTAGGTTATCGAAAAAGGATGAAAAATGGGCGT
Organism: Rhysida immarginata; assembly: GCA_023313115.1. Taxonomy (NCBI): domain Eukaryota; kingdom Metazoa; phylum Arthropoda; class Chilopoda; order Scolopendromorpha; family Scolopendridae; genus Rhysida; species Rhysida immarginata. The sequence continues at coordinate 1,755,521 of JAHWFO010005870.1, read as the reverse complement.
GAAAAGCTGACAAGATGTTGTGGCCAGAATTCACTTCCCCATTTTCCACCACCAATCGATGACATCGTTTTTTGTTGGCACGACGTCTCTCCTCGGCGAACGCTGCTGATGATAAATTCCTGACGTCAGTCGCCCAGGAAAGTTTGGCTCTGAGCGCTGCGCCGGCCACCTTCCGGATCATTAGAGCGTTTATCTCGCTCTTCACCTGACGAATGTCCATCTCGAACTCCTCCTTCGGGGTAGATACTTGAAGGAGCCGAAGGATCTCTTGTAGCATGAGGAGATGACGACGTCGACGACGAGCAGCATCTAACCCAATCTTCCGAAAGAAACTTTTGATCTTGGTTTTTAGTTCTAACCATGAAGCAAGCGTAGGAGGCACATTATGAAGATGTTTTTCGACGAACTGAACAAACATTCTCTTGTATTCCTCCTCGTCGAGCAGAGAAACATTCAGAAACCAATTGCGATGGACTGCAGAGCCTGTAGATGATGCAGGAAATTGAGGATTCCATGACCACATGATGGCACTTTGGTCGGAGAATGAACACGGAATTACCTCCATTTTTCCAGGCGAGCCAGCAAGTGCATTGTCAACGAGAAAAAGGTTTAATCTTGATGAAATAGTGGGCCCTTGATGGAAAGTAGACCCAAGCTGACTACTTTGTGGATGGTGTGTCCATAAGTCGAACAATGCATTTTGCTGGCACAAACGATACACGTGACCAGACGAAACGATGTTGTTGTCGTCTTGATGGCAGTTCAGATCACCAGCAATCACTACAGGCAACGATGAACACAAAAAGTTATTTAAATCACTGAAAAACGTTGGTTTCTCTACTGTTTTACACGGTGCATATACATTAAGCAATCGGAAATTGACACCAGATGTTGAAATGTCCAAAGAGATTACCCTGCACTCGAAGTCATACACACAGTTCGACACCAGAATGGAGGGGTTGAAGATGATGGAGGCAACCCCTTTTCCATTTGGTGTCGAAGAGTTGATAAAGAATTGTCCGTTGGTGTACTGACTGCGAAGGCCCGGAAGGTCGTAGCACTGTTGTGAAGTGGCGAGTTTTACTTCTTGAAGTAACAAGATGTCCGGCCTGTACAGGGCAATGAACGAGACAACACCGATTGCTTAAAAGAGGAACCAAGAGAACGCACGTTCAGGGGGATGACCTTCATTGAGGATGTTTAATGGCGCACCTGCTGACATGTATCCGGTTGAGACTTGGGTTTTCCAGATGATACAGGAGGCTCCGTCGTTCTTCTCATCGGAGATCGCAGACGACCTGATGAGGAAGAAGGGCTGCGCTGGTGGCTCGCGCGGCTGTCTCTCTCGGAGGAAGAATTGGCTCTTCTCTCGTCCCTGCTGCCACGATCCCGTCTGGATTTTTTCTTGCGGGGACTTCTCGTCCTCACAAGATGATCCTGCTGTTCCTGCGCTGATGGAAGCGAGGTCCCAGCAGAAGATATCATCCTGGAAGGTGACGACGCATTAATAGTCCGCGCAGGCTGTGATATTGTTGACTGCGCTGGTGGAGGAACAGCTGGAAACTCCTCCACTGAAAAGGCGGATTCTGCTCCTATTGAAGCATCTACGTCGTCATCTCCAGAAGCTTCGTCTTCACCCATCGACACATCCAGAGATGACTGAGGAAGAGGTGTAATCTCTGGGAGCTTGGAAGGAGGTAACGATGTCTGCTCCTTCCTGGGCTCCGAAGACGTTGCTAGAGACGAAGATGGTCGAGGTGGTGGGGCCATCATCATCTCCTGCACCTCTGGAAGAGTCGAAAGAGCCGGTGTAGCTTGGCTCTTCCACGATGGGGATGACGGCGACGAAGCTCTGGTTGTCACTGGAGACTTGGCCGGTGATGACATCATGGCTTGCTGCTGGGACGACATTCCTTTAGGCGAAGCTGGAACATCTGCTGGCGCTGCAAACACCCTCTCCGGGCACTGATGATATTTGCTTACGATTCGGTTACATGCATCGCAATTCTTGAGGAGAGGGCAGTCTTTCCTGACATGAGACGTTTTCTTGCAGTACCAGCAGCACTGCCTTTGACCCTTGTATGACACGCGGACTTTGTTGCCGTGCATTACAAGGTTCTCTGGTATGTCCCTCTGAAGGTTCATGTCGACTATAATGCCACCAGTTTTCTGCAGGAGAGAATCCGGATGAGTTGGGTAGGCTACTTTCTTCACCTGCCCGTAGTCGGACATGTAACGCTTCAGGTAATCTTCTTCCACCAGCGGCGAGGCGCCCCGGATAAAGATGGGTAAATATCCGGGCTCTGCATAAACCAGGCGGACGTGGTTTGTCCAACCTTGACGAAATCCGCAGACACGACGCGGTCTGCTATGTTTCGCTGTCGACAGAGCATCCTCCACTCATTGGGAGAAAGTCTTTGAACGACAGAAATAGCAGGATCACCAGATGGTAACACGGGTGGGATGCCCGTCTTCAAATATAGTTCTTTCATAAACATGCCGACGGCTATTGGTCCGTCGGCAACCATAAGCACCATGTTCTCCATGGCTTAAGAGTAGAAAAGTTCGGGAGGGGGGGTGAAACCTCCCCCAGGGGTCGCCGGGGGGAGGGTCACTCGAAGTCACAGTCACTCACGCACGCGTTGGTTGGTTGGTTGCGGCGTGAATAAATTTTAAAGTCCAAGAATTAAAGTCACTCACACAATCACTACGAGGTCTATTCAAGATAGGTCATGGTCTTCCGTCGCTGTTGGACCTGGGGCCCTAAAACGGATCTTTAAGAACGGGGCATTCAGGCGCACATGCTTTAAGAGACGAGCAGCCCTTTAATTTAGGGCTGCGTCACTTAATTAAACGCCTTCGTTGGAGACTCGTTCGCCCACCGGTGAATTATCAGAAGTCCATGGGGAACATAAACAGATGTCCATAAGTGTTATGAGCCCCCTGGATAACTACACAAAGGCGTTTTGATGACGTATAACGCCTTTTAAAAACAGCTGGACCTAGCCGGTGCCATTCGAGGAGGAGGAAGGACCTCAGATGTGCAGCTCCTCTCCTCCATACTACTGCAGATGTCGGATTTGACCCTCTCATCCTATCAACACGAGAAAGCCACAGTTCTTTATTCATAAAGGCGATGGAGACGGCCAGGTCCAGTTTCAATGCAGCACCGGTGGAGTCGTCCATCAGGAATCGTACCGCCTGGTAAGAAAGATTATTCAGTCCAAAGTGTTGTTTAAGACGATTCCAGATGGACTTTGCGAACGAGCACTCATAAAACACATGTTCGATGGATTTCTTGACACCACAAAACAAGCATCCAGCAGACCCGACAACTCTCCAAAGGTGGAGTCGCTGGAGAGTGTAGAATCCATGGTGCAGCAGTCGCCATTGATAGTTAAAGGATGTTCTATCAAACGTAAATGTTTTCATTGCCTTAAAGATGGCTGGCCATGGGTAATCCGGGTGTGACTGCAAGATGTTGGTAGTCGCACCCTGGTGGGACTGCTGGAAGAACCAATTTTGTCTTAGGTTACCCCAGTCTTGTGGGCCGAGTTGTCGAAGTCCGGGAATAAAGTTCAATAAGTCCAGTTGAATGTTTTTGTAAAAGTCCGGGAATCGTACATTAATCGTCACTGGCAACGAAGATGAAATCGGAAGCCTATTCACCTTGCAGAAAAAGCGGAGATGTAGAAACATAAAGTTCGCCCAGATAGGAGGGGGAAAGAGGAAGGCTCGAATCAAAGCGGCCATTCTAGCTGCAATAAGGTGTCGTTTGATGTCTGGCAGCCCCAAACCCCCCCTACAAATAAAATCACTCTTAATTGGGTAATAGTTGGCATCATAACCCCACACGCACTTCATAATTGCTCTGCGCAGTTCGCGTAGCTGATGATGGGATGGCAAGGTGGACAGGCATTTAGATGACAACAGTGGTAAAACATGAGTTTTAATAAACCTCAGCTTGACAAACATCGATGAGGTGAAACGAAGATTTTTGTCAAGGCGGGAGATACACTTTTCAATAACTGGTTGCCAGTGACGAGAATCCATATTCGGTAAAAAGGAAAATACATGTCCTAGCACTGTTACTTGGTCATACCAAGATATTGGGAAGAGTTTAAGATAGTCACTGGTCCAATTTCCAATAGCAATACCTTTAGACTTGACGAAGTTGATGGTGCTCCCCTTCGTAGTACTAAAGTGGTCAAAAGTCTCTTTGTAAATGCTCAGGGAATACGAATCCGACGCAAAAAGCACTATCTCGTCTGCATACGCTAGCGACCTGATGTTGATGGAAGCTGCAGGCTAATCATATCCCCAAACATCTGGGTGGCGATTAAGATGTTGCAGTAATGGTTCTAAATAAAAGATGTATAGGAGAGGGGATAAAGGACACCCTTGCCTGACACCTTTTAAAAGTTCGAAGGTGGGCGATATAGAACCATTAATCGCCACGCATGATGTGGCCGAAGTATACAGTGCAGTAATCACCGTAGCAATAGCCCGAAGACGAAGATGATGAAGAATTTCAAAAAGAAACACATGGTTTACTTTGTCAAAAGCCTTCTCCTGGTCAATGCTTAGCATAGCAAGAGTCTGTCGACGAACACGAGCTTCCTTCATAACACATCTGATGGTAATTAAGTTATTGGACATCCTGCAAGATGGAATAGAGCAGGATTGTCTGGGATCGAAGAACTCATCGGTGAACAGTTTAAGTCTTCGCTGAAGGACTCCAGTGAAGATCTTATAGTCCGTATTGAGGAGGGTGATTGGTCTCCACTGGGCCACGTTCTCCGGATCCGGGACTTTAGGGAGAAAGATGATTTTTCCGATGGTGAAGTCCTGTGTAATGGAGGAAGGATTTTCTAATATGGAGTTGAGTACTTGCACCGGGAAAGGCCCAAGAAGTTTCTAGGTCACGTTGTAGAATGAGTACGAAAGGCCGTCCAAGCCCGGACTAGACTGGGTACGCCCATTCGCTGCATGAAACTTCTTAACTTCGTCTTCGGTGAAGGGACGCATAATGAAGGCATCAGAATCCTCAGAAAGAGGCCGAAGTGCTTCTATCCAACTCCTCGTGGCTTCCGATGGAGCGACTGGATGATTGAAAAATGATGCAAAGTGGGCATGAAAGGCTGATAAGATGTCACAATCAGCTTCCACAACTCCACCTTCCACCACTAGACGACGACATCGTTTGCTCGGCGTTTCTCCTCTGCGAATGCTGCTGATGACATATGCCTGACGTCAGCAGCCCAAGAGAGTTTAGCTCTGAGCGCCGCGCCGGCAGCTTTGCGAATCATCAAGGCGTTGATCTCGCTTTTAATGTCACCAGCAAACTCCTCCTTTGGGGTGGAATTGCGGAGGAGCCGAAGTATTTCCTGAAGCATGAGGAGATGACGACGCCGTTGTCTGGCCGCATCCATTCCAATCTTCCTGAAGAAACGTTTGATTTTCTCCTTGAGTATTAACCACGAGGCGAGAGACGGACGCACGTTGTGGAGATTGCGTTCCACAAACTGAACGAACGAACCCATGTACTCCTCATCATCGAGCAGAGAAACGTTCACGAACCAGTTGCGATGGAAAAACTTCCCTGTAGTTGATGCTGGCAATGGAGGATTCCACGACCACATGATGGCATTGTGATCGGAAAAGGAACATGGGATGACCTCCATTGTACCAGGTGCACCAGCAAAAGCATTATCAATCAAAAATAGATCGAGACGTGATGACACATTGGGTCCTTGATGGTAAGTGAACCCAGATTGTAGACTTTGTGGATGGTGTGTCCAGAGATCAAATAATGCATTTTGCTGGCACAGACGATGCACAAGTCCGAATGAAAAGATGTTATGTTCATCAGGATGGCAATTGAAGTCGCCAGCGATCACTACAGGAAGAGACGTGCACAAGTCACTCTCTATGTCGTTGAAAAATGTTCGTTTCTCTGCTGTATCACATGGAGCGTACACATTAAGCAGTCGGAAGTTGACCCTGGATGTTGCGACATCTAACGAAATCACCCTGTAATCGCAATCATACACATAGTTCGACACTTGGATGGACGGGTTGAAAATGATGGTAGCAACCCCTTTACTGTTCGGTAAGTGAGAGTTTATGAAAAATTGTCCGGAAGGGTACTGATTGCGCAAGCCAGGTAGATCGCAGCACTGTTGCGTGGGGGCTAATTTAACCTCCTGCAATAGAAGTATATCTGGCTTGTACAGGGCAATAAACGTTAGCAACACCGACTGCTTGAGTGAGGAGCCGAGGGAACGAACGTTCAAAGAGATGACCTTCATTCTGAGGATTTAAGATGAGGGAGGCTAACCTCTATCCGATGAAGACTGGAGCTTCTGAGATGGCGATCGATGCTCGGAAGATCGCCGTAGTGACGAGTGAGTCCGGTGCGATGAGCTACGCTGATGACTTGCGCTGCCTTCCCTCTCGGAAGAGGATGATGCCTTGCCGTCCCTTCTGCTACGGTGATGTCTTGATTTTTTCTTACGAGGGCTTCTCGCTGAGTAGATGCACTGGAGTTCGACACTGGGACCGAAGATGACACTGGTAAATTAGGAGGAGGACACAAATTCGCTAGAGGCTGCGATGACGGCTGCGATGGAGGAGGAAGAGCCGGAAATTCTTCCTCCAGAAGAGTAGAAACAGTGTTTGATGGGGCACTGGTGTCCTCTTCCGCAGAGTTCACATCGTCAGCCATCAGGATGTCACTTGATGGCTGTGGATGCAGATTTTCCGCTGTATCTGACGGAAGCGAAGGTGTCGGCGCCGAAGCTTTGGATGGAGGTGACGGTGAGACTGTCTGCAACGTTTGGGGTGGCGGTACTGATGAGACCGAATCTTGCGGCTCAGCAACATCCCGTATTGACGTCATCTTCGGTCGAGGCGTTGTTACTCCTGCTGCTGATGAGCCGTCCATCCTCCCGGGACAACGATGATATTTGCCCACCATGCGAGAACACGTCTCGCATTTCTTCAGGAGAGGGCAGTACCAGCAGCACTGTCTCATTCCTTTGTATGACACAAAGACACGTTCTCCGTATATCACAAGGGAGTAAGGAATCTCTCTTTCCAAGCGCATATCGAAGAATATGTCGCCTGTCATGAGTCGGGGACAGTCAGGGTGCTCGGGACGGTGGATACCGAGCACTTCCCCAAACTCGGACATAAAATTCTTGATTTACTCCGTGGAAAGCAGCGGCGAACTCCCCCTGACGTGGACTGTTAAGTGGCCAGGGTCAGCGTGAAACAAGTTGACGGTGGTGTTGCCAAATTTGATAAATTCGGCATCTACAATGCGGTCAGCAATCGAAGGCAGTCTGCAGAGCATTCTCGACTCTGTTGAGGAGAGTCTCTGCAAGACCAAAACGGAAGGGTCCTCAGAAGCTAGAACTGGAGATATACCTGTCTTGGCATAGAGCTCCTTCATAAAACTTAATACAGTAAACGGTCCATCAGCGTTCATTAAAACCATGTGGTCCATGGTCGTGAGGAAGAGAAAAAAATGTCTTAAAAAGAGTTCAAGTGGGGGGGGGGGGTGCAACCTCCCCCGGGGTCACCGGGGGGAGGGTCACTCACCAACGAAAAGTCACTCACAGGTTCACACACTTGATGAAGAAATATCACTTAGTCTTTAACGCAAAGTTTCACACAAAGTCACTTAAAGAAATCTCACTTCTTCAGGGTAAGAAACGAGGACCTGTCGGTCTTCGCTGTTGTAGCTAAGGCTGGTATTGTTGCCTCAGCAGATGCCTCATCATAAGATCTTTCTAACAGGCATCTGGCGCCCATGCGAAAGGTTCGTGCAGCCCTAGTAAATGGGCTGCTACGCTTTTATAAACGCATCAAAGTGAGGTCCATTCGTTATTCCGGCGAACCATCACAACTCGGTCGGGAAGGTGAAGAGATAAGAACGGTCCCCTCCGACGACCGAGCACAAACGCCTAAAAGATGTAAACTTGCGTTTAAAAACCAACGGACCTAGCCGTACCCATTCGAGCTGCAGGAAGGACCTCAGATGGAAAGCTGCCTTCCTCCAGACTGAGGACGGTGATGAAGATGACATATGCCCTAAGGATCTTTCCACACGGGCACACCACACTTCTCTATTCAAGAACATAATAGGCACGGCTACGTCCAATTTATATGGTTCGCCGGAAGGACCGTCAAGCAAAAAACGCACAGAATGATACGTAAAGTTCCTTAATCTATAATACTGCTTGAAACGGTCCCAGATGGGCTGAACGAATGGACACTCATAAAAAACGTGTTTAACGGATTCTTCAACCCCGCAGAATAAACACCCAGCAGACCTCACCACTCTCCATAGATTGTAAACGTTGAAGAGTAATGAATCCGTGTTGCACCAATCTCCATTGAAAGCTAAACACAGTTCGTTCGAAGGCAACCATTTTGATTGCCTTCAAAATGCCCGACCACGGATAATCTGAGTGCAGACGAAAGATGTCGGTGGTCACACTCAGACAGGTCTGCTGGAAGAACCATGAAAGTTTCAAGTGACCCCACTCTTGGGGGTCTATTTGACGTAATCCAAGAATAAAAGTCACACAGTCTAATTGAAAATTTTTTAAAAAGTCCGGTTGTGTATGAGTTATAATCACTGGCAGCGAAGCAGGAAACGGCAGCCTATTCACCTTAAAAAAGAAACGCAAATGCAAAATCACAAAGTTTGCCCAAATGGGAGGAGGGAGAAGAAACACCCGAATCATAGCAGCCATCCTAGCTGCAATTAAATATGATCGTAGATCGGGCAGTCCGAGTCCCCCCCTCTCAAATGGGGTAAAAAGATAAGCTGAACGAAGCGGGTGACACCGGATGTTATTTCCCCACACGCAATTCACAATTGCTCTGCGCACTTTTTCCTGAAGCCGATGGGATGGCAAGGTGAATAGGCACTTAGCGCTCAGTAGTGACAACACATGAGATTTTATAAACCTCACCTTGACGAGCATCGAGGTAGGAAAACGAAAATTCTTGCCAAGGCGGGTAACACATTTATCAATCACTTGCTGCCAGTGGCTAGAGTCTTTATTCGGTAAGAAAGAGAAGACGTAGCCTAACACTGTCACTTGGCCACACCATGTTATTGGGAAGGTCCTCAGATCGTCAGCCGACCAATTCCTAATAGCAATGCCCTTGGACTTCACGAGGTTGATGGAGCTCCCCGTCGAAGCACTAAAACATTTAAAGGTGACATTAAAGATGTTCAAGAAATAAGCATCAGATGCGAAGAGAACCACATCGTCGGCATAAGCTAGCGTCCGGATGTTGATCGATGCCACAGGTAACTCATATCCTCGAACATCTTTGTGGCGATTTAAATACTGAAGTAATGGCTCTAAATAGAAAATGTATAAAAGAGGCGAATGGGACAAAGGACACCCTTGCCTAACCCCTTTAGATAATTCGAAGAAAGACGACGTAGAGTCATTAATCGCCACACATGATGTGGCCAAAGCATACAGTGCGGAGATTATCGTAGCAAATTTCTGAAGATGAAGCTGGTGAAACACTTGGAAAAGGAATTCGTGATTCACTTTGTCGAAGGCCTTTTCTTGGTCGAGACTTAACACTGCAAGAGTTTGATGACGAGCTTGCGCTTCTTCCATGACACACCGGATAGTGATAAGATTGTCCGACATCCTGCGTGATGGTATCGAGCAGGATTGTCCTGGGTCAAAGAATTCGTTGGAAGACCCCAGTGAAGACCTTGTAATCTGTATTAAGGAGAGTTAACGGCCTCCACTGGGATACCAGTTCAGGGTTTTGCACTTTGGGGAGTAGTATAATTCTCCCCTTAACGAAATCCGCTGTGATGGAAGAAGGATCACTGATGATTGAGTTATATACTCGCACCAGAAAAGGCCCAAGAAGTTCCCAGGTTGCGATGTAAAAGGAGTAAGGGATGCCGTCCAAGCCCGGACTGGACCCATGACGACCATTCTTTGCTAGAAAAATCTTTACTTCATCTTCAGTGAAGGGGCGGGTGATAAAAGGTCAGTTTCCTCAGAGAACATCTTAGTGCCTCTATCCATTGTTTCGTAACGTCAGATGGAACAATTGGGTTGGCAAAAAAGGATGCGAAGTGGGAACGGAAGGCTGACAAGATGTCGGAATCAGTCTCCATTACCCTACCTTCTACATTCAAACGATGACAACGTTTCTTATTAGCTCGTCGTCTCTCCTCAGAAAAAGCTGCTGATGACATATGCCTCACGTCAGCAGCCCAGGTAAGTTTGGCTCTGAGTGCTGCGCCGGCCGCTTTACGGATCATTAGAGCATTGATCTCGCTCTTCACCTGATTGATGTCATCAACAAACTCTTCCCTCGGGGAGGAACAACGTAGAAGACGCAAGATCTCTTGTAGCATGACCAGGTGACGATGGCGGCGTCTAGCAGCATCCAACCCAATTTTCCGAAAGAAACGCTTAATTTTAGTCTTAAATGCAGTCCACGAAGCTAACGTTGGAGGCAAATTACGGAGGTGTTTATCCACAAACTGAACGAACATAACCTTGTATTCTTCTTCGTCGAGTAGAGAAACGTTCAGGAACCAGTTCCGTTGAGAAGTAATACCTGCAGCTGATGCTGGAAATGGAGGATTCCATGACCACTTGATGGCACTGTGGTCAGAGAACGAACATGGAATGACCTCCATTGTTCCGGGTGCCCCAGCAAATGCATTGTCTAAGAGGAATAAGTCTAGTCTTGATGACACGTTGGGCTCTCGATGGAATGTAGACCCACGCTGATTATTACTCGAAGTCTTTGTCCATAAATCGAACAATGCATTTTGCTGACACAGTTGAAACACGTATCCAGACGAAAAGATGTTGTGCTCGTCTGGATGGCAATTGAAGTCCCCAGCAATCACTACAGGTAACGATGTACACAATAAACTGTCCATGTCGTTAAAGAAAGTGCGTTTCTCTACTACGTCACATAGTGCATACACATTAAGCAATCCGAATTCAACGCCGGATGATGAAATGTCCGTTGAAATCACCCTGTACTCGCAGTCAAACACACAATTCACCACCACCAAGGAGGGGTTAAAAACGATGGTAACAACCCCCTTCCCGTGTGGCGATGAAGAATTGATAAAAAATTGTCCGTCTGGGTATTGACTGCGAAGGCCAGAAATATTGTAAAAACATTGTGAAGGATCTAATTTCACTTCTTGTAGGAGAAGAATATCTGGCCTGTACAGGGCAATAAAAGTTGACAAGACCGATTGCTTGAAAGAAGAACCAAGGGATCGTACGTTCAGGGATATGACCTTCATTGAGGAATTAGGATGACTACGACTGACCTGTGTCCGATGGAGACTTCAGCCTTTCAGGTGTTGTAACAGGCTCTGTAGTCTTCCTCCTCGGAGATCGAGCTCGACTCGAGGACGAAGAATGGCTGCGCCGACGGTCTGCGCAGCTGTCTCGTTCGGTAGAAGAGGAAGCATTACACCCATCCCTTCTGCTACGGTGTCTTCTCGATTTCTTGCGAGGACTCTTGCTCGTCTTAGGGTGATCCTGCTGGCTTTGTGCTGATGTCTTCGGCGTCCCAGCTGACGATGACAACCTGGTTGGAGAAGATGAACAAGCTATCCGCAGTGGCTGCGACATCGATGCTTGCGCTGGCGAAGGAAGGGCTGGAAATTCTTCCGCTGCAAACACCGATCCGGAACCCAGTGACACATTGACATCTTCTTCTGCAGAGCTTTCCTCTCCCATCATCGAAATATCGTTCGATGGCTGAGGAAGGGTAGGAACGACCTCTGGAACTTTTGGAAGCGGTGGAGGAGGTGGCATTTCCTTCTCTGGTTCTGCAGGGAGAGGCTGCAACGATGGAGACGCTTGCAGCCTTTGAGGTGGAGGAGAAAGCGGCGAAGCTCTGCTTGGCACAGGTGGCTTATCAGATGCTGTCATCATCATCGATGTTTCCTGGGACAGCCTATCCCTAGGCGGTGACGATGGAACTGCTGGTGCTGCATCAGTCCTCTCCGGACAACGATGAAATTTGCCTACTATGTGCTGACATGTATCGCATTTCTTGAGGAGAGGACAGTCCTTCCTGACGTGGGATGGTTTCTTGCAGTACCAGCAGCACTGCCTTTGCCCCTTGTAAGATATGGAGACACGTTCCCCATACATCACAAGGTGTTGCGGGATGTCCTTATGAAGGATCATGCTGACTACAATATCGCCGGTTTCCTGCAGGGGAGAATCCGGATGTTGTGGATACGAGACCTTCCGAACCTCCCCGTAGTCGGACATGTAATCCTTCGTATATTTTTCTGACATCAGCGGCGAAGCACCCCGGATAAGAATGGGAAGATATCCGGGTTCCGCATAAACCAGGTGGACGGTGGTTTGTCCAACCTTGACGAATTCGGCAGACACGATCCTGCCTGCCACATTACGTTGTCGACAAAACATCCTCGTCTCAGTCGGGGATAAACGTTGGACAACCTTGACAGCAGGATCACCTGAAGGAAGAACAGGAGGTATACGCGTTTTAGCGTACAGCTACTTCATAAACGCCCCCACGGCGAAGGGGCCATCAGAAATCATCATCACCATGTTCTCTATGGTGATGTGATTTAAAAGTTTGTAAAGTTCGGGGGGGAGGGCCACTCACTCGAAAAAAAGTCAATCACTCACACGCGTTAGTTGTTGTAGCGTTTGGAATGAAAAGTTCAAACAATCGAGATTTTACTGGTTACCACGAACACTCACTCGATGGTCCAGTCGGTCTTCCGTCCATCCTTCATTAGTCGCTCGCTAAAGTCACTCTCCCTCTTCCTTTTAGATCCTCCGCTTTTACTTCCCCTGGTTGGAATCTGGGCCGATTCTGCACCGTGCAATCTCCAATCAGATTTCGAATCGGCCTCTCTCTTCCACCAATTGTCTTTTCTCTGGTATTGCTTCGTTTTTCCGCCTGTTATATTCTTTTTCGAGGGGGCGGCTTCATTTCTTCTTTCTTTCTCCCTTGTCAAATCTTCTTAAACTTTTTTATCTTCGCTATCTCCTTCTTCTGGATTTGACAAATAGTAACTAAACTAAATAATTTTTGTGTTGGGATTGTAGTGAAAACATCCAAATATTTACTGGATGTTCCCTCGTATTTGATAATTATAACCGAACAGAAATTTCATTAATTCAGATTTTAGGATTTGCAGATTTCTTCACGACTTATATTATTGCTACGAACCTTTACGGATAATAATCGTTAACAGTGTTTGCGATACTAGCGCTAACTGTAGGCGATCACTGAAAAATTTGTTTGTTTGTTTTTTTTGTTTTGAAAAGTTGAGCTTATTATCAAAACTAATGTGAAAATTAGCAAGCAAATAAACAGTAAAGTAGTTTTCAGGTTGCACGAGGCCTTCGATGTTAACAGTTAAGCTGGAAAGCCTCGGTTTGCAACGTGCAATTCAGTAAGCGCTCAAGAGCTGGCGTTAATATCGCAAAAGTTAGGCTTTAGACATGTTTTGGGAGAGAGTTCTAGACCATGCCTTCTATTGACTCAGATTATTATATCCGGTTAATGATGAGTGATAATTAAATTATTTTAAAAAATAAAAAAAAGATATGACAGTTTTATTTCTATAGCCTGGTTCCGCTATCTATGAAATAAAAAACGTAGCGTGCATGCCCAGATGGTAGCAATCCACGTAAGAAAAGAAATTATAACTATAATAAGACGTCTGATTGATTGCCTCTATTGGAAACTTCCCAATAAAAACGCACGACAATTTTTAGTAAGGAAAAAAAAACAATACTGATTTTTTAAATTTATTATATACAGTATATTAAAGATACGTTTACAAACTTTGAGGACTGGTTCCTCACACCAAAAGAAGAAACATAGTCCATATATATTTGAGATATTAATTAAAGTTTGTTAAACTTTATCTCAGAAACTCCTGAAAGTCCTCAGAACTTCTGATCGTTTGAGAATTGCAGAATGCAATACCTCTACTACATTCAGTGAAATTATAATATTAGCTTCCTTGCTTCTTTTTATTTCTTCGGATACTTTAAGAAGTTTATTAACTTCCGGGGAACCATAGATTAAAGGATCCATATGCATATCAATGGGATGTAGTGCAGTGCGTCAAAGATAACTGACAAAAATCACGTGATCTCAAAATAACCAATCAACAATCAATATTATATCCTGGCCATACGAAAGAGTTTGCCGTAGGTTAACTATCGTTCTGTGGATCTAAGAAAAGGAGTAAAATGCTGATCGACTTTTCGCGCTCTACACAAAGAGGTAGAGACAATGTAGAAGGTGTTTGTCTTGACCACTATGTATGTCATATCGGAGAAAAAAATGCCCAACAAGGGGGCGGGGGAGGTGAAATAAACAGTGTATGTCATTTCAAAGGCGTTTTTATAATGAAATAATAGGTTAAAATTTAAAACAAAATCATTGGGTTTATGATATTTCAAGAATAATAGTCTGAAAAAAATTAGATTGGATTTTTTTTTTTGCGTAGAGTCTTTGAAAAAACTTTTTTAGCGTCAAAGCATTGTATATGCTGTAGAACTGATTCAAAATGATGTCGTTAGAATTCTTCGGCAAGGAAATATAACGCTTTGTGTACTTGGATATAAGGAAATATTTAAAAAATATTGTATTTTTATTTACTTACAGCCTGTCGGGATGCCTTATTGAAGGGCTTCATATTTACTGCACTTTATTGAAAAGAATATATAAACACAAGATCAAATATAAAATTTTACTTCTAAGAAATTCCAAACGATTTATCCAAATTTATCCAAATCTGCAAAATGCATTTAAAAATTAGATTTTTATAGGTTCTATAGCTAATTAGTGGAAATATTCATTAAAATACATTCATTTTCCACTTCTAAGCAATTCAAGAGATCTCATATTGCTTATTTCAAGAGAATATATTTTCAGAATATATGATTCCTCGTCATCCTAGTCAAGTAACTAAGTGCGAGTTCCAATTCTTCTCTCATTATGTTCGCAGTTATCAAATCATCTAAGTCTAAATATTATTAACAAGTTTATGTCTAATCATAAGTCAAAATAGTTGATTATCAATAGTCTAATTCATGCCCTCCAGTGGCCTGTGTTCCATTTTCTGACACTTTAACTTTGAATTCCTCTACACTGATTGATTTCATTGAGACTCTTCTTCCCTCCTCATCACATCCTTCTTCTGGCTTCTGCCCGTAAACCTTTTCTTTTCCTTTAAACTCCCCCTCATTTTTCGCCCATCCAACTTCTTCTGAGGAACTCTCTTTAGTTTTTCGGCAGCTGAAGCCTTCCATTCATCCCGATCCGCTAGACCTATGGCCCGATATCCTAATTTCTGTTTCTGCTACTCTTATTAAACCTCTCTCCCATTTGTTCAATATTTCCTTAGTGCTTTTCCCAGGTGCCTACGATCTTCCAAGATAATATCAATATATAAAAGTGGTGACTCCAGTGACTTCAATAACTATCCCCCCATTTCTATTTTATCCGTCTTTTCGAAAATTTTCGACAAATTATTTTTTAGCCGGCTCTCCAATTTCATTAATGACAATGCTCTAATTTCTTGCTCTCAGCATTTTACGCCAAAGCGGAGTTCCGAGAGCACATGTTTTGACTTGATCAAGTTTCTTAGCTCAAATAAGTTCAATAATAAATTCGCGGTCTCCAAGGCATTCGATTCATTTCTGATTTCTCTTTTGATTTTCAAACTCTCCTCACTTTATAATATCCATGGTCCTCTCCAGAATTGGTTGTCTGGTTTCTTATCCGGGACTATTTCTAATGTCTCTTCGAAAACCTTAATAAGAAATATCGATCAGGGATCTATTCTTTCCCTCTGTTATTTACCTTTTTATCACTTATTTGCATTTGTTCTTTCTTCCGACGCTGTAACTCTTTACGCGGATGACATTACTCTTTCTTTAATTTACAATTCAAAATTAACCATACCCTTTCCACTTTAACTTTCTAGAATTCCATGAATTCCTTAATCTTTATCTGAACTAAATCAAATATAAGATTTTCTCTGAGCGCAATAGACATTCAGTTCCTACAGAGCTATCAATTACTTATAATTCCTCTCTTCTTTTTTCTACCTCATTTAACAATAAACAAAAGACATCCAGATGGCGAATTGACGGGAAAAAGGAGCTAAAAATGGAGTAGGAAGAGGTGACTATTGTGGTTGCCGTGTATCAAAACCCAGAGAAGCTTTTCAAATACATGCGTCCACGGCTGATTTCAAACGGAATCTAAAAGTTTTTCGATTTATAATCATATTACCAACAATCTAACCCTACTACAATTGTTGTTCTGGTATTTTGTTATTTTCATTTCCTTGTTATGTTTTCCCCAATGTTCTTTTATCACATCATTGGTTTTCCCGGCCTGAGACCTACCTCGTCGGCTTCGGCCATAATGGTTCAGACCGGTTGTACCTTTACTAGCAAATAAAATAAAAGGAAGGAAAGAAAGAAAGAACACAAGAAAGCCAATAATATTTCCTGAGAGTGATTTTTTTTCCGAATGTATGAAATCAGCATTCAGACGAATATTATTGTCTCTCACCCTATTTTTTTCCAAATGATTGAGCTGTTTACGCTAATACATTGAATTAAATAATAAAGACAAACTGAGATTTTACTTCAATAATTAAATAAATAAGCTGAAATAAATTAATAAAAGAAAAATTTCGCGATCTGGGTTCGCACAGTACCACGACTATAAGTGGCACAGGATGAAAACAAATGCAAATCCAGTAGACAAAATATGAACCAGAAGAATACTCTTTTGAAAATGTGAATCATCTGCTGATTGTTAAATTCTTTGGACGTTAAATATCACATGTTCTGGACAAACACAGACAACTTTTCTTTTTAGGCGGACTTCAAACACGCGACCTCATCAGCTCTCTCGGACAGCAGGCCTGCCTCCAATTTTAGATACACTTCATCGTGTATATGAAATTAAAAAACACATTAAGCACCTACCATTAATGCCTTGGTTTTGCTCTTTTCTTCGTTTTTTTCCGAGGAATGACTCGTTTCATCGTTCAAATTTGTAGTCAGTGTAAAACTCGTGCTGGGCCCATAAAATTTTAAAAGTTCCTCTAAATATATAGATTAGAAAAAAACAAGCAACTTAAACATGTTTTCAAAATGTAAAAAAAAAAAAAATTCACTTCAAATATTTTTTTCAATAAATATTCTACAAATCTTCTGTAATAGTGGTAGCGCTATATTTATTTACAAATATAATCAACGAATAAGAAAAAGCAGTCCAATGATTTATTTACACAAAGAAATTTTTAAAAATAAAGCGTAAAGTTAAACTTAAATACAAATCGTATGAGCTAATAACGATCACCTGCATTCAACATGAATATTTTTGAGTCATTCCATACATTACGTGATTAAAAATTTTCGGACACGCCTCCAAAACAATGTTATGCGTTCTAATTTAAATCTCTATAATGTCCAAGGCAATATAAATAGAAACATGCCCATTGGACAAAATTGGCACAAAGATTGGTCGGGCATCCGCCAAACCCAGGCAGGTCATCCGGACCACCAAAGCGTCAAGCGAGTTTCGTCACTCTAAAGGACGTATTTCCACTTTTCCATAGTCTTATTGCGGTGAACTATGCTTCAATCCAGCCGTCGCTTGATAATACTTCGATGATATTCGACTTGTAAGCGGCTGCAAGTCCGTGGAAACCCATGTTTCTTATCACACGACGACGAACAGTCCTGCTGGTAACGACGACGCCCGACGCATTTTGAAACGCACGAGAAATGGCTGCCACCGAGAACATGCGATTTTCCTTCACTACCCTCTTCCGGTTTATGGTTTATTAGCAATTTTGGCGTCGACTACTAAGGTCATTTTGCGCCTTTTACACAATTTATATCTGTACGCAGCCCGGAACAAACACAAACATCCATGCCCACGGCTGGATTCGAACCCACGACTAGGCGGACTCGAGGACTAGAAAGCCTATGCCCTAGCCCTCTCGGCTAGTCTCTTCAGGGTTCGACGGCTGCGATCAGTATGTTTCTTCGCCTACCACTTCGTTATGATTCACTTTCACTTCCTCGACATTTCTATTTTATAGTTACATCGCTTAAAGTTGATTTCGTTACTTGTAACAAGGCGGATATTCCAGGAACCGATTTGCCACGTTCGAAGTCACTGACAATGGTGACATCCCATGGTCACGTTCGAAGTCATTGACAATGGTGGCATCCCATGGCCACGTTCGAAGTCACTGACAATCAGGCCTGGGGTGAAAGGTGGTGCAGCCGGTACGTTGTTCCGGGCCTCATAGAACTCAAAGGGGGTCTATGAAGGGAAAAATTATGTGTCCATTTTTAGGTGAAGGGGGCCATATTTGTCTTGTTCCAGCACTTAATCCATAATTCTCTCGTCCGAGAAAGTCATGATTACTATCTTTTGAGATATTGATTGGGGTTTCCTCTGGTGCCAATCAGTGAAATAATCATAAATTTAAATAAGTTTATTTATTTCCAGAATTCATTTAAGAAAAATCGCGTCATAATTAATCACTTATCACAGTTATTGACTTATATGAGAGCAAAATTTGAAAAAAATCAATTACCTTGAACATGACGGAACCAGAAGATGCCGATACTGATATTACTTAGTGTACATGTATCACTTCTCAAGTTGTAAATCGGAAATTGATGTCCCACCCCAATAGTCGGACGGAAAACCTTGTCCAATAATATTTAAACAAAGATAAAAACCTAAACATTGGTAGTCAAACCTTGATTCACTTACCGAAATGAAGTAACAAACATCGACCAAACACTGTAGGTACTTCACGGAGAGCTATTTTTGGAGCACATGACTGGGAAAAATGACTATTTTCATGGGAACACTAAAGAGAAAGAAATATTAAAAGATATTCAAATCAAAAGAAATTCTTTAAACATGATACATAGAGTTCATCCTAGGAGTTTTTAGCACTGCCTGTCCTTTCAGGTTGTTCTGCCCTCCGAAGTTGCCTCTATCACTAAAGCTCTAGATAACCAAAGTACGGCAATTAAATTACCCAATGCTAACAGAGACCCTAGAGGAACCCCACTCCTTATTCTACCGATGACATCAACAGCACCAGAATCCCTAACCACAAAACTTCTGTTTGTGAGCAAGGAGGTGAACCAATCAGAAAGATTGCTTGTTAAACCGACTTTATTAAGTTTACTCAGTAAAAGACTGAAGTAGATACTGTCGAAGGCCTTACTGAAATCGAGGTAAAGCACGACTACTTGGTTCCTCTGATCTTATTAAATACTAGGTAGTGTAATAACGAAGCAAGATTAGAAGTTGACCTTGGTTTTCTAAAACCGTGCTGCCCATGAAGCAGATAAGGCTCAATAAATGATGACAAATGAGTAGCTACATATGTTTCCAGGATTTTAGCCGGGAAAGGGACGATTGTAATCGACCTAAAATCATTATAGGAAACAGGTCTACCGGTAACTGTTTTAGATAATTGAGAGAAGGACGAGACACAAAAACCCTAGAATACAATAAATAATAGTTATTAATTAAAAAATAAAAAATAAATAAAAAGTTAAAAATAAAATAA